>OY755043.1:94705344-95005344 GCA_963576565.1 Aspidapion aeneum
TCTGTCCTGTCTGTCCTGTCTGTCCTGTCTGTCCTGTCTGTCCTGTCTGTCCTGTCTGTCCTGTCTGTCCTGTCTGTCCTGTCTGTCCTGTCTGTCCTGTCTGTCCTGTCTGTCCTGTCTGTCCTGTCTGTCCTGTCTGTCCTGTCTGTCCTGTCTGTCCTGTCTGTCCTGTCTGTCCTGTCTGTCCTGTCTGTCCTGTCTGTCCTGTCTGTCCTGTCTGTCCTGTCTGTCCTGTCTGTCCTGTCTGTCCTGTCTGTCCTGTCTGTCCTGTCTGTCCTGTCTGTCCTGTCTGTCCTGTCTGTCCTGTCTGTCCTGTCTGTCCTGTCTGTCCTGTCTGTCCTGTCTGTCCTGTCTGTCCTGTCTGTCCTGTCTGTCCTGTCTGTCCTGTCTGTCCTGTCTGTCCTGTCTGTCCTGTCTGTCCTGTCTGTCCTGTCTGTCCTGTCTGTCCCTGTCTGTCCTGTCTGTCCTGTCTGTCCTGTCTGTCCTGTCTGTCCTGTCTGTCCTGTCTGTCCTGTCTGTCCTGTCTGTCCTGTCTGTCCTGTCTGTCCTGTCTGTCCTGTCTGTCCTGTCTGTCCTGTCTGTCCTGTCTGTCCTGTCTGTCCTGTCTGTCCTGTCTGTCCTGTCTGTCCTGTCTGTCCTGTCTGTCCTGTCTGTCCTGTCTGTCCTGTCTGTCCTGTCTGTCCTGTCTGTCCTGTCTGTCCTGTCTGTCCTGTCTGTCCTGTCTGTCCTGTCTGTCCTGTCTGTCCTGTCTGTCCTGTCTGTCCTGTCTGTCCTGTCTGTCCCTGTCTGTCCTGTCTGTCCTGTCTGTCCTGTCTGTCCTGTCTGTCCTGTCTGTCCTGTCTGTCCTGTCTGTCCTGTCTGTCCTGTCTGTCCTGTCTGTCCTGTCTGTCCTGTCTGTCCTGTCTGTCCTGTCTGTCCTGTCTGTCCTGTCTGTCTCCTGTCTGTCCTGTCTGTCCTGTCTGTCCTGTCTGTCCCTGTCTGTCCTGTCTGTCCTGTCTGTCCCTGTCTGTCCTGTCTGTCCTGTCTGTCCTGTCTGTCCTGTCTGTCCTGTCTGTCCTGTCTGTCCTGTCTGTCCTGTCTGTCCTGTCTGTCCTGTCTGTCCTGTCTGTCCTGTCTGTCCTGTCTGTCCTGTCTGTCCTGTCTGTCCTGTCTGTCTCTGTCCTGTCTGTCCTGTCTGTCCTGTCTGTCCTGTCTGTCCTGTCTGTCCTGTCTGTCCTGTCTGTCCTGTCTGTCCTGTCTGTCCTGTCTGTCCTGTCTGTCCTGTCTGTCCTGTCTGTCCTGTCTGTCCTGTCTGTCCTGTCTGTCCTGTCTGTCCTGTCTGTCCTGTCTGTCCTGTCTGTCCTGTCTGTCCTGTCTGTCCTGTCTGTCCTGTCTGTCCTGTCTGTCCTGTCTGTCCTGTCTGTCCTGTCTGTCCTGTCTGTCCTGTCTGTCCTGTCTGTCCTGTCTGTCCTGTCTGTCCTGTCTGTCCTGTCTGTCCTGTCTGTCCTGTCTGTCCTGTCTGTCCTGTCTGTCCTGTCTGTCCTGTCTGTCCTGTCTGTCCTGTCTGTCCTGTCTGTCCTGTCTGTCCTGTCTGTCCTGTCTGTCCTGTCTGTCCTGTCTGTCCTGTCTGTCCTGTCTGTCCTGTCTGTCCTGTCTGTCCTGTCTGTCCTGTCTGTCCTGTCTGTCCTGTCTGTCCTGTCTGTCCTGTCTGTCCTGTCTGTCCTGTCTGTCCTGTCTGTCCTGTCTGTCCTGTCTGTCCTGTCTGTCCTGTCTGTCCTGTCTGTCCTGTCTGTCCTGTCTGTCCTGTCTGTCCTGTCTGTCCTGTCTGTCCTGTCTGTCCTGTCTGTCCTGTCTGTCCTGTCTGTCCTGTCTGTCTGTCTGTCCTGTCTGTCCTGTCTGTCCTGTCTGTCCTGTCTGTCCTGTCTGTCCTGTCTGTCCTGTCTGTCCTGTCTGTCCTGTCTGTCCTGTCTGTCCTGTCTGTCCTGTCTGTCCTGTCTGTCCTGTCTGTCCTGTCTGTCCTGTCTGTCCTGTCTGTCCTGTCTGTCCTGTCTGTCCTGTCTGTCCTGTCTGTCCTGTCTGTCCTGTCTGTCCTGTCTGTCCTGTCTGTCCTGTCTGTCCTGTCTGTCCTGTCTGTCCTGTCTGTCCTGTCTGTCCTGTCTGTCCTGTCTGTCCTGTCTGTCCTGTCTGTCCTGTCTGTCCTGTCTGTCCTGTCTGTCCTGTCTGTCCTGTCTGTCCTGTCTGTCCTGTCTGTCCTGTCTGTCCTGTCTGTCCTGTCTGTCCTGTCTGTCCTGTCTGTCCTGTCTGTCCTGTCTGTCTGTCTGTCCTGTCTGTCCTGTCTGTCCTGTCTGTCCTGTCTGTCCTGTCTGTCCTGTCTGTCCTGTCTGTCCTGTCTGTCCTGTCTGTCCTGTCTGTCCTGTCTGTCCTGTCTGTCCTGTCTGTCCTGTCTGTCCTGTCTGTCCTGTCTGTCCTGTCTGTCCTGTCTGTCCTGTCTGTCCTGTCTGTCCTGTCTGTCCTGTCTGTCTGTCTGTCCTGTCTGTCCTGTCTGTCCTGTCTGTCCTGTCTGTCCTGTCTGTCCTGTCTGTCCTGTCTGTCCTGTCTGTCCTGTCTGTCCTGTCTGTCCTGTCTGTCCTGTCTGTCCTGTCTGTCCTGTCTGTCCTGTCTGTCCTGTCTGTCCTGTCTGTCCTGTCTGTCCTGTCTGTCCTGTCTGTCCTGTCTGTCCTGTCTGTCCTGTCTGTCCTGTCTGTCCTGTCTGTCCTGTCTGTCCTGTCTGTCCTGTCTGTCCTGTCTGTCCTGTCTGTCCTGTCTGTCCTGTCTGTCCTGTCTGTCCTGTCTGTCCTGTCTGTCCTGTCTGTCCTGTCTGTCCTGTCTGTCCTGTCTGTCCTGTCTGTCCTGTCTGTCCTGTCTGTCCTGTCTGTCCTGTCTGTCCTGTCTGTCCTGTCTGTCCTGTCTGTCCTGTCTGTCCTGTCTGTCCTGTCTGTCCTGTCTGTCCTGTCTGTCCTGTCTGTCCTGTCTGTCCTGTCTGTCCTGTCTGTCCTGTCTGTCCTGTCTGTCCTGTCTGTCCTGTCTGTCCTGTCTGTCCTGTCTGTCCTGTCTGTCCTGTCTGTCCTGTCTGTCCTGTCTGTCTGTCTGTCCTGTCTGTCCTGTCTGTCCTGTCTGTCCTGTCTGTCCTGTCTGTCCTGTCTGTCCTGTCTGTCCTGTCTGTCCTGTCTGTCCTGTCTGTCCTGTCTGTCCTGTCTGTCCTGTCTGTCCTGTCTGTCCTGTCTGTCCTGTCTGTCCTGTCCTGTCTGTCCTGTCTGTCCTGTCTGTCCTGTCTGTCCTGTCTGTCCTGTCTGTCCTGTCTGTCCTGTCTGTCCTGTCTGTCCTGTCTGTCCTGTCTGTCCTGTCTGTCCTGTCTGTCCTGTCTGTCCTGTCTGTCCTGTCTGTCCTGTCTGTCCTGTCTGTCCTGTCTGTCCTGTCTGTCCTGTCTGTCCTGTCTGTCCTGTCTGTCCTGTCTGTCCTGTCTGTCCTGTCTGTCCTGTCTGTCCTGTCTGTCCTGTCTGTCCTGTCTGTCCTGTCTGTCCTGTCTGTCCTGTCTGTCCTGTCTGTCCTGTCTGTCCTGTCTGTCCTGTCTGTCCTGTCTGTCCTGTCTGTCCTGTCTGTCCTGTCTGTCCTGTCTGTCCTGTCCTGTCTGTCCTGTCTGTCCTGTCTGTCCTGTCTGTCCTGTCTGTCCTGTCTGTCCTGTCTGTCCTGTCTGTCCTGTCTGTCCTGTCTGTCCTGTCTGTCCTGTCTGTCCTGTCTGTCCTGTCTGTCCTGTCTGTCCTGTCTGTCCTGTCTGTCCTGTCTGTCCTGTCTGTCCTGTCTGTCCTGTCTGTCCTGTCTGTCCTGTCTGTCCTGTCTGTCCTGTCTGTCCTGTCTGTCCTGTCTGTCCTGTCTGTCCTGTCTGTCCTGTCTGTCCTGTCTGTCCTGTCTGTCCTGTCTGTCCTGTCTGTCCTGTCTGTCCTGTCTGTCCTGTCTGTCCTGTCTGTCCTGTCTGTCCTGTCTGTCCTGTCTGTCCTGTCTGTCCTGTCTGTCTGTCCTGTCTGTCCTGTCTGTCCTGTCTGTCCTGTCTGTCCTGTCTGTCCTGTCTGTCCTGTCTGTCCTGTCTGTCCTGTCTGTCCTGTCTGTCCTGTCTGTCCTGTCTGTCCTGTCTGTCCTGTCTGTCCTGTCTGTCCTGTCTGTCCTGTCTGTCCTGTCTGTCCTGTCTGTCCTGTCTGTCCTGTCTGTCCTGTCTGTCCTGTCTGTCCTGTCTGTCCTGTCTGTCCTGTCTGTCCTGTCTGTCCTGTCTGTCCTGTCTGTCCTGTCTGTCCTGTCTGTCCTGTCTGTCCTGTCTGTCCTGTCTGTCCTGTCTGTCCTGTCTGTCCTGTCTGTCCTGTCTGTCCTGTCTGTCCTGTCTGTCCTGTCTGTCCTGTCTGTCCTGTCTGTCCTGTCTGTCCTGTCTGTCCTGTCTGTCCTGTCTGTCCTGTCTGTCCTGTCTGTCCTGTCTGTCCTGTCTGTCCTGTCTGTCCTGTCTGTCCTGTCTGTCCTGTCTGTCCTGTCTGTCCTGTCTGTCCTGTCTGTCCTGTCTGTCCTGTCTGTCCTGTCTGTCCTGTCTGTCCTGTCTGTCCTGTCTGTCCTGTCTGTCCTGTCTGTCCTGTCTGTCCTGTCTGTCCTGTCTGTCCTGTCTGTCCTGTCTGTCCTGTCTGTCCTGTCTGTCCTGTCTGTCCTGTCTGTCCTGTCTGTCCTGTCTGTCTGTCTGTCCTGTCTGTCCTGTCTGTCCTGTCTGTCCTGTCTGTCCTGTCTGTCCTGTCTGTCCTGTCTGTCCTGTCTGTCCTGTCTGTCCTGTCTGTCCTGTCTGTCCTGTCTGTCCTGTCTGTCCTGTCTGTCCTGTCTGTCCTGTCTGTCCTGTCTGTCCTGTCTGTCCTGTCTGTCCTGTCTGTCCTGTCTGTCCTGTCTGTCCTGTCTGTCCTGTCTGTCCTGTCTGTCCTGTCTGTCCTGTCTGTCCTGTCTGTCCTGTCTGTCCTGTCTGTCCTGTCTGTCCTGTCTGTCCTGTCTGTCCTGTCTGTCCTGTCTGTCCTGTCTGTCCTGTCTGTCCTGTCTGTCCTGTCTGTCCTGTCTGTCCTGTCTGTCCTGTCTGTCCTGTCTGTCCTGTCTGTCCTGTCTGTCCTGTCTGTCCTGTCTGTCCTGTCTGTCCTGTCTGTCCTGTCTGTCCTGTCTGTCCTGTCTGTCCTGTCTGTCCTGTCTGTCCTGTCTGTCCTGTCTGTCCTGTCTGTCCTGTCTGTCCTGTCTGTCCTGTCTGTCCTGTCTGTCCTGTCTGTCCTGTCTGTCCTGTCTGTCCTGTCTGTCCTGTCTGTCCTGTCTGTCCTGTCTGTCCTGTCTGTCCTGTCTGTCTGTCTGTCCTGTCTGTCCTGTCTGTCCTGTCTGTCCTGTCTGTCCTGTCTGTCCTGTCTGTCCTGTCTGTCCTGTCTGTCCTGTCTGTCCTGTCTGTCCTGTCTGTCCTGTCTCTGTCCTGTCTGTCCTGTCTGTCCTGTCTGTCCTGTCTGTCCTGTCTGTCCTGTCTGTCCTGTCTGTCCTGTCTGTCCTGTCTGTCCTGTCTGTCCTGTCTGTCCTGTCTGTCCTGTCTGTCCTGTCTGTCCTGTCTGTCGTCTGTCCTGTCTGTCCTGTCTGTCCTGTCTGTCCTGTCTGTCCTGTCTGTCCTGTCTGTCCTGTCTGTCCTGTCTGTCCTGTCTGTCCTGTCTGTCCTGTCTGTCCTGTCTGTCCTGTCTGTCCTGTCTGTCCTGTCTGTCCTGTCTGTCCTGTCTGTCCTGTCTGTCCTGTCTGTCCTGTCTGTCCTGTCTGTCCTGTCTGTCCTGTCTGTCCTGTCTGTCCTGTCTGTCCTGTCTGTCCTGTCTGTCCTGTCTGTCCTGTCTGTCCTGTCTGTCCTGTCTGTCCTGTCTGTCCTGTCTGTCCTGTCTGTCCTGTCTGTCCTGTCTGTCCTGTCTGTCCTGTCTGTCCTGTCTGTCCTGTCTGTCCTGTCTGTCCTGTCTGTCCTGTCTGTCCTGTCTGTCCTGTCTGTCCTGTCTGTCCTGTCTGTCCTGTCTGTCCTGTCTGTCCTGTCTGTCCTGTCTGTCCTGTCTGTCCTGTCTGTCCTGTCTGTCCTGTCTGTCCTGTCTGTCCTGTCTGTCCTGTCTGTCTGTCTGTCCTGTCTGTCCTGTCTGTCCTGTCTGTCCTGTCTGTCCTGTCTGTCCTGTCTGTCCTGTCTGTCCTGTCTGTCCTGTCTGTCCTGTCTGTCCTGTCTGTCCTGTCTGTCCTGTCTGTCCTGTCTGTCCTGTCTGTCCTGTCTGTCCGTCTGTCCTGTCTGTCCTGTCTGTCCTGTCTGTCCTGTCTGTCCTGTCTGTCCTGTCTGTCCTGTCTGTCCTGTCTGTCCTGTCTGTCCTGTCTGTCCTGTCTGTCCTGTCTGTCCTGTCTGTCCTGTCTGTCCTGTCTGTCCTGTCTGTCCTGTCTGTCCTGTCTGTCCTGTCTGTCCTGTCTGTCCTCCTGTCTGTCCTGTCTGTCCTGTCTGTCCTGTCTGTCCTGTCTGTCCTGTCTGTCCTGTCTGTCCTGTCTGTCCTGTCTGTCCTGTCTGTCCTGTCTGTCCTGTCTGTCCTGTCTGTCCTGTCTGTCCTGTCTGTCCTGTCTGTCCTGTCTGTCCTGTCTGTCCTGTCTGTCCTGTCTGTCCTGTCTGTCCTGTCTGTCCTGTCTGTCCTGTCTGTCCTGTCTGTCCTGTCTGTCCTGTCTGTCCTGTCTGTCCTGTCTGTCCTGTCTGTCCTGTCTGTCCTGTCTGTCCTGTCTGTCCTGTCTGTCCTGTCTGTCCTGTCTGTCCTGTCTGTCCTGTCTGTCCTGTCTGTCCTGTCTGTCCTGTCTGTCCTGTCTGTCCTGTCTGTCCTGTCTGTCCTGTCTGTCCTGTCTGTCCTGTCTGTCCTGTCTGTCCTGTCTGTCCTGTCTGTCCTGTCTGTCCTGTCTGTCCTGTCTGTCCTGTCTGTCCTGTCTGTCCTGTCTGTCCTGTCTGTCCTGTCTGTCCTGTCTGTCCTGTCTGTCCTGTCTGTCCTGTCTGTCCTGTCTGTCCTGTCTGTCCTGTCTGTCCTGTCTGTCCTGTCTGTCCTGTCTGTCCTGTCTGTCCTGTCTGTCCTGTCTGTCCTGTCTGTCCTGTCTGTCCTGTCTGTCCTGTCTGTCCTGTCTGTCCTGTCTGTCCTGTCTGTCCTGTCTGTCCTGTCTGTCCTGTCTGTCCTGTCTGTCCTGTCTGTCCTGTCTGTCCTGTCTGTCCTGTCTGTCCTGTCTGTCCTGTCTGTCCTGTCTGTCCTGTCTGTCCTGTCTGTCCTGTCTGTCCTGTCTGTCCTGTCTGTCCTGTCTGTCCTGTCTGTCCTGTCTGTCCTGTCTGTCCTGTCTGTCCTGTCTGTCTGTCTGTCCTGTCTGTCCTGTCTGTCCTGTCTGTCCTGTCTGTCCTGTCTGTCCTGTCTGTCCTGTCTGTCCTGTCTGTCCTGTCTGTCCTGTCTGTCCTGTCTGTCCTGTCTGTCCTGTCTGTCCTGTCTGTCCTGTCTGTCCTGTCTGTCCTGTCTGTCCTGTCTGTCCTGTCTGTCCTGTCTGTCCTGTCTGTCCTGTCTGTCCTGTCTGTCCTGTCTGTCCTGTCTGTCCTGTCTGTCCTGTCTGTCCTGTCTGTCCTGTCTGTCCTGTCTGTCCTGTCTGTCCTGTCTGTCCTGTCTGTCCTGTCTGTCCTGTCTGTCCTGTCTGTCCTGTCTGTCCTGTCTGTCCTGTCTGTCCTGTCTGTCCTGTCTGTCCTGTCTGTCCTGTCTGTCCTGTCTGTCCTGTCTGTCCTGTCTGTCCTGTCTGTCCTGTCTGTCCTGTCTGTCCTGTCTGTCCTGTCTGTCCTGTCTGTCCTGTCTGTCCTGTCTGTCCTGTCTGTCCTGTCTGTCCTGTCTGTCCTGTCTGTCCTGTCTGTCCTGTCTGTCCTGTCTGTCCTGTCTGTCCTGTCTGTCCTGTCTGTCCTGTCTGTCCTGTCTGTCCTGTCTGTCCTGTCTGTCCTGTCTGTCCTGTCTGTCCTGTCTGTCCTGTCTGTCCTGTCTGTCCTGTCTGTCCTGTCTGTCCTGTCTGTCCTGTCTGTCCTGTCTGTCCTGTCTGTCCTGTCTGTCCTGTCTGTCCTGTCTGTCCTGTCTGTCCTGTCTGTCCTGTCTGTCCTGTCTGTCCTGTCTGTCCTGTCTGTCCTGTCTGTCCTGTCTGTCCTGTCTGTCCTGTCTGTCCTGTCTGTCCTGTCTGTCCTGTCTGTCCTGTCTGTCCTGTCTGTCCTGTCTGTCCTGTCTGTCCTGTCTGTCCTGTCTGTCCTGTCTGTCCTGTCTGTCCTGTCTGTCCTGTCTGTCCTGTCTGTCCTGTCTGTCCTGTCTGTCCTGTCTGTCCTGTCTGTCCTGTCTGTCCTGTCCTGTCTGTCCTGTCTGTCCTGTCTGTCCTGTCTGTCCTGTCTGTCCTGTCTGTCCTGTCTGTCCTGTCTGTCCTGTCTGTCCTGTCTGTCCTGTCTGTCCTGTCTGTCCTGTCTGTCCTGTCTGTCCTGTCTGTCCTGTCTGTCCTGTCTGTCCTGTCTGTCCTGTCTGTCCTGTCTGTCCTGTCTGTCCTGTCTGTCCTGTCTGTCCTGTCTGTCCTGTCTGTCCTGTCTGTCCTGTCTGTCCTGTCTGTCCTGTCTGTCCTGTCTGTCCTGTCTGTCCTGTCTGTCCTGTCTGTCCTGTCTGTCCTGTCTGTCCTGTCTGTCCTGTCTGTCCTGTCTGTCCTGTCTGTCCTGTCTGTCCTGTCTGTCCTGTCTGTCCTGTCTGTCCTGTCTGTCCTGTCTGTCCTGTCTGTCCTGTCTGTCCTGTCTGTCCTGTCTGTCCTGTCTGTCCTGTCTGTCCTGTCTGTCCTGTCTGTCCTGTCTGTCCTGTCTGTCCTGTCTGTCCTGTCTGTCCTGTCTGTCCTGTCTGTCCTGTCTGTCCTGTCTGTCCTGTCTGTCCTGTCTGTCCTGTCTGTCCTGTCTGTCCTGTCTGTCCTGTCTGTCCTGTCTGTCCTGTCTGTCCTGTCTGTCCTGTCTGTCCTGTCTGTCCTGTCTGTCCTGTCTGTCCTGTCTGTCCTGTCTGTCCTGTCTGTCCTGTCTGTCCTGTCTGTCCTGTCTGTCCTGTCTGTCCTGTCTGTCCTGTCTGTCCTGTCTGTCCTGTCTGTCCTGTCTGTCCTGTCTGTCCTGTCTGTCCTGTCTGTCCTGTCTGTCCTGTCTGTCCTGTCTGTCCTGTCTGTCCTGTCTGTCCTGTCTGTCCTGTCTGTCCTGTCTGTCCTGTCTGTCCTGTCTGTCCTGTCTGTCCTGTCTGTCCTGTCTGTCCTGTCTGTCCTGTCTGTCCTGTCTGTCCTGTCTGTCCTGTCTGTCCTGTCTGTCCTGTCTGTCCTGTCTGTCCTGTCTGTCCTGTCTGTCCTGTCTGTCCTGTCTGTCCTGTCTGTCCTGTCTGTCCTGTCTGTCCTGTCTGTCCTGTCTGTCCTGTCTGTCCTGTCTGTCCTGTCTGTCCTGTCTGTCCTGTCTGTCCTGTCTGTCCTGTCTGTCCTGTCTGTCCTGTCTGTCCTGTCTGTCCTGTCTGTCCTGTCTGTCCTGTCTGTCCTGTCTGTCCTGTCTGTCCTGTCTGTCCTGTCTGTCCTGTCTGTCCTGTCTGTCCTGTCTGTCCTGTCTGTCCTGTCTGTCCTGTCTGTCCTGTCTGTCCTGTCTGTCCTGTCTGTCCTGTCTGTCCTGTCTGTCCTGTCTGTCCTGTCTGTCCTGTCTGTCCTGTCTGTCCTGTCTGTCCTGTCTGTCCTGTCTGTCCTGTCTGTCCTGTCTGTCCTGTCTGTCCTGTCTGTCCTGTCTGTCCTGTCTGTCCTGTCTGTCCTGTCTGTCCTGTCTGTCCTGTCTGTCCTGTCTGTCCTGTCTGTCCTGTCTGTCCTGTCTGTCCTGTCTGTCCTGTCTGTCCTGTCTGTCCTGTCTGTCCTGTCTGTCCTGTCTGTCCTGTCTGTCCTGTCTGTCCTGTCTGTCCTGTCTGTCCTGTCTGTCCTGTCTGTCCTGTCTGTCCTGTCTGTCCTGTCTGTCCTGTCTGTCCTGTCTGTCCTGTCTGTCCTGTCTGTCCTGTCTGTCCTGTCTGTCCTGTCTGTCCTGTCTGTCCTGTCTGTCCTGTCTGTCCTGTCTGTCCTGTCTGTCCTGTCTGTCCTGTCTGTCCTGTCTGTCCTGTCTGTCCTGTCTGTCCTGTCTGTCCTGTCTGTCCTGTCTGTCCTGTCTGTCCTGTCTGTCCTGTCTGTCCTGTCTGTCCTGTCTGTCCTGTCTGTCCTGTCTGTCCTGTCTGTCTGTCTGTCCTGTCTGTCCTGTCTGTCCTGTCTGTCCTGTCTGTCCTGTCTGTCCTGTCTGTCCTGTCTGTCCTGTCTGTCCTGTCTGTCCTGTCTGTCCTGTCTGTCCTGTCTGTCCTGTCTGTCCTGTCTGTCCTGTCTGTCCTGTCTGTCCTGTCTGTCCTGTCTGTCCTGTCTGTCCTGTCTGTCCTGTCTGTCCTGTCTGTCCTGTCTGTCCTGTCTGTCCTGTCTGTCCTGTCTGTCCTGTCTGTCCTGTCTGTCCTGTCTGTCCTGTCTGTCCTGTCTGTCCTGTCTGTCCTGTCTGTCCTGTCTGTCCTGTCTGTCCTGTCTGTCCTGTCTGTCCTGTCTGTCCTGTCTGTCCTGTCTGTCCTGTCTGTCCTGTCTGTCCTGTCTGTCCTGTCTGTCCTGTCTGTCCTGTCTGTCCTGTCTGTCCTGTCTGTCCTGTCTGTCCTGTCTGTCCTGTCTGTCTGTCTGTCCTGTCTGTCCTGTCTGTCCTGTCTGTCCTGTCTGTCCTGTCTGTCCTGTCTGTCCTGTCTGTCCTGTCTGTCCTGTCTGTCCTGTCTGTCCTGTCTGTCCTGTCTGTCCTGTCTGTCCTGTCTGTCCTGTCTGTCCTGTCTGTCCTGTCTGTCCTGTCTGTCCTGTCTGTCCTGTCTGTCCTGTCTGTCCTGTCTGTCCTGTCTGTCCTGTCTGTCCTGTCTGTCCTGTCTGTCCTGTCTGTCCTGTCTGTCCTGTCTGTCCTGTCTGTCCTGTCTGTCCTGTCTGTCCTGTCTGTCCTGTCTGTCCTGTCTGTCCTGTCTGTCCTGTCTGTCCTGTCTGTCCTGTCTGTCCTGTCTGTCCTGTCTGTCCTGTCTGTCCTGTCTGTCCTGTCTGTCCTGTCTGTCCTGTCTGTCCTGTCTGTCCTGTCTGTCCTGTCTGTCCTGTCTGTCCTGTCTGTCCTGTCTGTCCTGTCTGTCCTGTCTGTCCTGTCTGTCCTGTCTGTCCTGTCTGTCCTGTCTGTCCTGTCTGTCCTGTCTGTCCTGTCTGTCCTGTCTGTCCTGTCTGTCCTGTCTGTCCTGTCTGTCCTGTCTGTCCTGTCTGTCCTGTCTGTCCTGTCTGTCCTGTCTGTCCTGTCTGTCCTGTCTGTCCTGTCTGTCCTGTCTGTCCTGTCTGTCCTGTCTGTCCTGTCTGTCCTGTCTGTCCTGTCTGTCCTGTCTGTCCTGTCTGTCCTGTCTGTCCTGTCTGTCCTGTCTGTCCTGTCTGTCCTGTCTGTCCTGTCTGTCCTGTCTGTCCTGTCTGTCCTGTCTGTCCTGTCTGTCCTGTCTGTCCTGTCTGTCCTGTCTGTCCTGTCTGTCCTGTCTGTCCTGTCTGTCCTGTCTGTCCTGTCTGTCCTGTCTGTCCTGTCTGTCCTGTCTGTCCTGTCTGTCCTGTCTGTCCTGTCTGTCCTGTCTGTCCTGTCTGTCCTGTCTGTCCTGTCTGTCCTGTCTGTCCTGTCTGTCCTGTCTGTCCTGTCTGTCCTGTGTCCTGTCTGTCCTGTCTGTCCTGTCTGTCCTGTCTGTCCTGTCTGTCCTGTCTGTCCTGTCTGTCCTGTCTGTCCTGTCTGTCCTGTCTGTCCTGTCTGTCCTGTCTGTCCTGTCTGTCCTGTCTGTCCTGTCTGTCCTGTCTGTCCTGTCTGTCCTGTCTGTCCTGTCTGTCCTGTCTGTCCTGTCTGTCCTGTCTGTCCTGTCTGTCCTGTCTGTCCTGTCTGTCCTGTCTGTCCTGTCTGTCCTGTCTGTCCTGTCTGTCCTGTCTGTCCTGTCTGTCCTGTCTGTCCTGTCTGTCCTGTCTGTCCTGTCTGTCCTGTCTGTCCTGTCTGTCCTGTCTGTCCTGTCTGTCCTGTCTGTCCTGTCTGTCCTGTCTGTCCTGTCTGTCCTGTCTGTCCTGTCTGTCCTGTCTGTCCTGTCTGTCCTGTCTGTCCTGTCTGTCCTGTCTGTCCTGTCTGTCCTGTCTGTCCTGTCTGTCCTGTCTGTCCTGTCTGTCCTGTCTGTCCTGTCTGTCCTGTCTGTCCTGTCTGTCCTGTCTGTCCTGTCTGTCCTGTCTGTCCTGTCTGTCCTGTCTGTCCTGTCTGTCCTGTCTGTCCTGTCTGTCCTGTCTGTCTGTCTGTCCTGTCTGTCCTGTCTGTCCTGTCTGTCCTGTCTGTCCTGTCTGTCCTGTCTGTCCTCTGTCTGTCCTGTCTGTCCTGTCTGTCCTGTCTGTCCTGTCTGTCCTGTCTGTCCTGTCTGTCCTGTCTGTCCTGTCTGTCCTGTCTGTCCTGTCTGTCCTGTCTGTCCTGTCTGTCCTGTCTGTCCTGTCTGTCCTGTCTGTCCTGTCTGTCCTGTCTGTCCTGTCTGTCCTGTCTGTCCTGTCTGTCCTGTCTGTCCTGTCTGTCCTGTCTGTCCTGTCTGTCCTGTCTGTCCTGTCTGTCCTGTCTGTCCTGTCTGTCCTGTCTGTCCTGTCTGTCCTGTCTGTCCTGTCTGTCCTGTCTGTCCTGTCTGTCCTGTCTGTCCTGTCTGTCCTGTCTGTCCTGTCTGTCCTGTCTGTCCTGTCTGTCCTGTCTGTCCTGTCTGTCCTGTCTGTCCTGTCTGTCCTGTCTGTCCTGTCTGTCCTGTCTGTCCTGTCTGTCCTGTCTGTCCTGTCTGTCCTGTCTGTCCTGTCTGTCCTGTCTGTCCTGTCTGTCCTGTCTGTCCTGTCTGTCCTGTCTGTCCTGTCTGTCCTGTCTGTCCTGTCTGTCCTGTCTGTCCTGTCTGTCCTGTCTGTCCTGTCTGTCCTGTCTGTCCTGTCTGTCCTGTCTGTCCTGTCTGTCCTGTCTGTCCTGTCTGTCCTGTCTGTCCTGTCTGTCCTGTCTGTCCTGTCTGTCCTGTCTGTCCTGTCTGTCCTGTCTGTCCTGTCTGTCCTGTCTGTCCTGTCTGTCCTGTCTGTCCTGTCTGTCCTGTCTGTCCTGTCTGTCCTGTCTGTCCTGTCTGTCCTGTCTGTCCTGTCTGTCCTGTCTGTCCTGTCTGTCCTGTCTGTCCTGTCTGTCCTGTCTGTCCTGTCTGTCCTGTCTGTCCTGTCTGTCCTGTCTGTCCTGTCTGTCCTGTCTGTCCTGTCTGTCCTGTCTGTCCTGTCTGTCCTGTCTGTCCTGTCTGTCCTGTCTGTCCTGTCTGTCCTGTCTGTCCTGTCTGTCCTGTCTGTCCTGTCTGTCCTGTCTGTCCTGTCTGTCCTGTCTGTCCTGTCTGTCCTGTCTGTCCTGTCTGTCCTGTCTGTCCTGTCTGTCCTGTCTGTCCTGTCTGTCCTGTCTGTCCTGTCTGTCCTGTCTGTCCTGTCTGTCCTGTCTGTCCTGTCTGTCCTGTCTGTCCTGTCTGTCCTGTCTGTCCTGTCTGTCCTGTCTGTCCTGTCTGTCCTGTCTGTCCTGTCTGTCCTGTCTGTCCTGTCTGTCCTGTCTGTCCTGTCTGTCCTGTCTGTCCTGTCTGTCCTGTCTGTCCTGTCTGTCCTGTCTGTCCTGTCTGTCCTGTCTGTCCTGTCTGTCCTGTCTGTCCTGTCTGTCCTGTCTGTCCTGTCTGTCCTGTCTGTCCTGTCTGTCCTGTCTGTCCTGTCTGTCCTGTCTGTCCTGTCTGTCCTGTCTGTCCTGTCTGTCCTGTCTGTCCTGTCTGTCCTGTCTGTCCTGTCTGTCCTGTCTGTCCTGTCTGTCCTGTCTGTCCTGTCTGTCCTGTCTGTCCTGTCTGTCCTGTCTGTCCTGTCTGTCCTGTCTGTCCTGTCTGTCCTGTCTGTCCTGTCTGTCCTGTCTGTCCTGTCTGTCCTGTCTGTCCTGTCTGTCCTGTCTGTCCTGTCTGTCCTGTCTGTCCTGTCTGTCCTGTCTGTCCTGTCTGTCCTGTCTGTCCTGTCTGTCCTGTCTGTCCTGTCTGTCCTGTCTGTCCTGTCTGTCCTGTCTGTCCTGTCTGTCCTGTCTGTCCTGTCTGTCCTGTCTGTCCTGTCTGTCCTGTCTGTCCTGTCTGTCCTGTCTGTCCTGTCTGTCCTGTCTGTCCTGTCTGTCCTGTCTGTCCTGTCTGTCCTGTCTGTCCTGTCTGTCCTGTCTGTCCTGTCTGTCCTGTCTGTCCTGTCTGTCCTGTCTGTCCTGTCTGTCCTGTCTGTCCTGTCTGTCCTGTCTGTCCTGTCTGTCCTGTCTGTCCTGTCTGTCCTGTCTGTCCTGTCTGTCCTGTCTGTCCTGTCTGTCCTGTCTGTCCTGTCTGTCCTGTCTGTCCTGTCTGTCCTGTCTGTCCTGTCTGTCCTGTCTGTCCTGTCTGTCCTGTCTGTCCTGTCTGTCCTGTCTGTCCTGTCTGTCCTGTCTGTCCTGTCTGTCCTGTCTGTCCTGTCTGTCCTGTCTGTCCTGTCTGTCCTGTCTGTCCTGTCTGTCCTGTCTGTCCTGTCTGTCCTGTCTGTCCTGTCTGTCCTGTCTGTCCTGTCTGTCCTGTCTGTCCTGTCTGTCCTGTCTGTCCTGTCTGTCCTGTCTGTCCTGTCTGTCCTGTCTGTCCTGTCTGTCCTGTCTGTCCTGTCTGTCCTGTCTGTCCTGTCTGTCCTGTCTGTCCTGTCTGTCCTGTCTGTCCTGTCTGTCCTGTCTGTCCTGTCTGTCCTGTCTGTCCTGTCTGTCCTGTCTGTCCTGTCTGTCCTGTCTGTCCTGTCTGTCCTGTCTGTCCTGTCTGTCCTGTCTGTCCTGTCTGTCCTGTCTGTCCTGTCTGTCCTGTCTGTCCTGTCTGTCCTGTCTGTCCTGTCTGTCCTGTCTGTCCTGTCTGTCCTGTCTGTCCTGTCTGTCCTGTCTGTCCTGTCTGTCCTGTCTGTCCTGTCTGTCCTGTCTGTCCTGTCTGTCCTGTCTGTCCTGTCTGTCCTGTCTGTCCTGTCTGTCCTGTCTGTCCTGTCTGTCCTGTCTGTCCTGTCTGTCCTGTCTGTCCTGTCTGTCCTGTCTGTCCTGTCTGTCCTGTCTGTCCTGTCTGTCCTGTCTGTCCTGTCTGTCCTGTCTGTCCTGTCTGTCCTGTCTGTCCTGTCTGTCCTGTCTGTCCTGTCTGTCCTGTCTGTCCTGTCTGTCCTGTCTGTCCTGTCTGTCCTGTCTGTCCTGTCTGTCCTGTCTGTCCTGTCTGTCCTGTCTGTCCTGTCTGTCCTGTCTGTCCTGTCTGTCCTGTCTGTCCTGTCTGTCCTGTCTGTCCTGTCTGTCCTGTCTGTCCTGTCTGTCCTGTCTGTCCTGTCTGTCCTGTCTGTCCTGTCTGTCCTGTCTGTCCTGTCTGTCCTGTCTGTCCTGTCTGTCCTGTCTGTCCTGTCTGTCCTGTCTGTCCTGTCTGTCCTGTCTGTCCTGTCTGTCCTGTCTGTCCTGTCTGTCCTGTCTGTCCTGTCTGTCCTGTCTGTCCTGTCTGTCCTGTCTGTCCTGTCTGTCCTGTCTGTCCTGTCTGTCCTGTCTGTCCTGTCTGTCCTGTCTGTCCTGTCTGTCCTGTCTGTCCTGTCTGTCCTGTCTGTCCTGTCTGTCCTGTCTGTCCTGTCTGTCCTGTCTGTCCTGTCTGTCCTGTCTGTCCTGTCTGTCCTGTCTGTCCTGTCTGTCCTGTCTGTCCTGTCTGTCCTGTCTGTCCTGTCTGTCCTGTCTGTCCTGTCTGTCCTGTCTGTCCTGTCTGTCCTGTCTGTCCTGTCTGTCCTGTCTGTCCTGTCTGTCCTGTCTGTCCTGTCTGTCCTGTCTGTCCTGTCTGTCCTGTCTGTCCTGTCTGTCCTGTCTGTCCTGTCTGTCCTGTCTGTCCTGTCTGTCCTGTCTGTCCTGTCTGTCCTGTCTGTCCTGTCTGTCCTGTCTGTCCTGTCTGTCCTGTCTGTCCTGTCTGTCCTGTCTGTCCTGTCTGTCCTGTCTGTCCTGTCTGTCCTGTCTGTCCTGTCTGTCCTGTCTGTCCTGTCTGTCCTGTCTGTCCTGTCTGTCCTGTCTGTCCTGTCTGTCCTGTCTGTCCTGTCTGTCCTGTCTGTCCTGTCTGTCCTGTCTGTCCTGTCTGTCCTGTCTGTCCTGTCTGTCCTGTCTGTCCTGTCTGTCCTGTCTGTCCTGTCTGTCCTGTCTGTCCTGTCTGTCCTGTCTGTCCTGTCTGTCCTGTCTGTCCTGTCTGTCCTGTCTGTCCTGTCTGTCCTGTCTGTCCTGTCTGTCCTGTCTGTCCTGTCTGTCCTGTCTGTCCTGTCTGTCCTGTCTGTCCTGTCTGTCCTGTCTGTCCTGTCTGTCCTGTCTGTCCTGTCTGTCCTGTCTGTCCTGTCTGTCCTGTCTGTCCTGTCTGTCCTGTCTGTCCTGTCTGTCCTGTCTGTCCTGTCTGTCCTGTCTGTCCTGTCTGTCCTGTCTGTCCTGTCTGTCCTGTCTGTCCTGTCTGTCCTGTCTGTCCTGTCTGTCCTGTCTGTCCTGTCTGTCCTGTCTGTCCTGTCTGTCCTGTCTGTCCTGTCTGTCCTGTCTGTCCTGTCTGTCCTGTCTGTCCTGTCTGTCCTGTCTGTCCTGTCTGTCCTGTCTGTCCTGTCTGTCCTGTCTGTCCTGTCTGTCCTGTCTGTCCTGTCTGTCCTGTCTGTCCTGTCTGTCCTGTCTGTCCTGTCTGTCCTGTCTGTCCTGTCTGTCCTGTCTGTCCTGTCTGTCCTGTCTGTCCTGTCTGTCCTGTCTGTCCTGTCTGTCCTGTCTGTCCTGTCTGTCCTGTCTGTCCTGTCTGTCCTGTCTGTCCTGTCTGTCCTGTCTGTCCTGTCTGTCCTGTCTGTCCTGTCTGTCCTGTCTGTCCTGTCTGTCCTGTCTGTCCTGTCTGTCCTGTCTGTCCTGTCTGTCCTGTCTGTCCTGTCTGTCCTGTCTGTCCTGTCTGTCCTGTCTGTCCTGTCTGTCCTGTCTGTCCTGTCTGTCCTGTCTGTCCTGTCTGTCCTGTCTGTCCTGTCTGTCCTGTCTGTCCTGTCTGTCCTGTCTGTCCTGTCTGTCCTGTCTGTCCTGTCTGTCCTGTCTGTCCTGTCTGTCCTGTCTGTCCTGTCTGTCCTGTCTGTCCTGTCTGTCCTGTCTGTCCTGTCTGTCCTGTCTGTCCTGTCTGTCCTGTCTGTCCTGTCTGTCCTGTCTGTCCTGTCTGTCCTGTCTGTCCTGTCTGTCCTGTCTGTCCTGTCTGTCCTGTCTGTCCTGTCTGTCCTGTCTGTCCTGTCTGTCCTGTCTGTCCTGTCTGTCCTGTCTGTCCTGTCTGTCCTGTCTGTCCTGTCTGTCCTGTCTGTCCTGTCTGTCCTGTCTGTCCTGTCTGTCCTGTCTGTCCTGTCTGTCCTGTCTGTCCTGTCTGTCCTGTCTGTCCTGTCTGTCCTGTCTGTCCTGTCTGTCCTGTCTGTCCTGTCTGTCCTGTCTGTCCTGTCTGTCCTGTCTGTCCTGTCTGTCCTGTCTGTCCTGTCTGTCCTGTCTGTCCTGTCTGTCCTGTCTGTCCTGTCTGTCCTGTCTGTCCTGTCTGTCCTGTCTGTCCTGTCTGTCCTGTCTGTCCTGTCTGTCCTGTCTGTCCTGTCTGTCCTGTCTGTCCTGTCTGTCCTGTCTGTCCTGTCTGTCCTGTCTGTCCTGTCTGTCCTGTCTGTCCTGTCTGTCCTGTCTGTCCTGTCTGTCCTGTCTGTCCTGTCTGTCCTGTCTGTCCTGTCTGTCCTGTCTGTCCTGTCTGTCCTGTCTGTCCTGTCTGTCCTGTCTGTCCTGTCTGTCCTGTCTGTCCTGTCTGTCCTGTCTGTCCTGTCTGTCCTGTCTGTCCTGTCTGTCCTGTCTGTCCTGTCTGTCCTGTCTGTCCTGTCTGTCCTGTCTGTCCTGTCTGTCCTGTCTGTCCTGTCTGTCCTGTCTGTCCTGTCTGTCCTGTCTGTCCTGTCTGTCCTGTCTGTCCTGTCTGTCCTGTCTGTCCTGTCTGTCCTGTCTGTCCTGTCTGTCCTGTCTGTCCTGTCTGTCCTGTCTGTCCTGTCTGTCCTGTCTGTCCTGTCTGTCCTGTCTGTCCTGTCTGTCCTGTCTGTCCTGTCTGTCCTGTCTGTCCTGTCTGTCCTGTCTGTCCTGTCTGTCCTGTCTGTCCTGTCTGTCCTGTCTGTCCTGTCTGTCCTGTCTGTCCTGTCTGTCCTGTCTGTCCTGTCTGTCCTGTCTGTCCTGTCTGTCCTGTCTGTCCTGTCTGTCCTGTCTGTCCTGTCTGTCCTGTCTGTCCTGTCTGTCCTGTCTGTCCTGTCTGTCCTGTCTGTCCTGTCTGTCCTGTCTGTCCTGTCTGTCCTGTCTGTCCTGTCTGTCCTGTCTGTCCTGTCTGTCCTGTCTGTCCTGTCTGTCCTGTCTGTCCTGTCTGTCCTGTCTGTCCTGTCTGTCCTGTCTGTCCTGTCTGTCCTGTCTGTCCTGTCTGTCCTGTCTGTCCTGTCTGTCCTGTCTGTCCTGTCTGTCCTGTCTGTCCTGTCTGTCCTGTCTGTCCTGTCTGTCCTGTCTGTCCTGTCTGTCCTGTCTGTCCTGTCTGTCCTGTCTGTCCTGTCTGTCCTGTCTGTCCTGTCTGTCCTGTCTGTCCTGTCTGTCCTGTCTGTCCTGTCTGTCCTGTCTGTCCTGTCTGTCCTGTCTGTCCTGTCTGTCCTGTCTGTCCTGTCTGTCCTGTCTGTCCTGTCTGTCCTGTCTGTCCTGTCTGTCCTGTCTGTCCTGTCTGTCCTGTCTGTCCTGTCTGTCCTGTCTGTCCTGTCTGTCCTGTCTGTCCTGTCTGTCCTGTCTGTCCTGTCTGTCCTGTCTGTCCTGTCTGTCCTGTCTGTCCTGTCTGTCCTGTCTGTCCTGTCTGTCCTGTCTGTCCTGTCTGTCCTGTCTGTCCTGTCTGTCCTGTCTGTCCTGTCTGTCCTGTCTGTCCTGTCTGTCCTGTCTGTCCTGTCTGTCCTGTCTGTCCTGTCTGTCCTGTCTGTCCTGTCTGTCCTGTCTGTCCTGTCTGTCCTGTCTGTCCTGTCTGTCCTGTCTGTCCTGTCTGTCCTGTCTGTCCTGTCTGTCCTGTCTGTCCTGTCTGTCCTGTCTGTCCTGTCTGTCCTGTCTGTCCTGTCTGTCCTGTCTGTCCTGTCTGTCCTGTCTGTCCTGTCTGTCCTGTCTGTCCTGTCTGTCCTGTCTGTCCTGTCTGTCCTGTCTGTCCTGTCTGTCCTGTCTGTCCTGTCTGTCCTGTCTGTCCTGTCTGTCCTGTCTGTCCTGTCTGTCCTGTCTGTCCTGTCTGTCCTGTCTGTCCTGTCTGTCCTGTCTGTCCTGTCTGTCCTGTCTGTCCTGTCTGTCCTGTCTGTCCTGTCTGTCCTGTCTGTCCTGTCTGTCCTGTCTGTCCTGTCTGTCCTGTCTGTCCTGTCTGTCCTGTCTGTCCTGTCTGTCCTGTCTGTCCTGTCTGTCCTGTCTGTCCTGTCTGTCCTGTCTGTCCTGTCTGTCCTGTCTGTCCTGTCTGTCCTGTCTGTCCTGTCTGTCCTGTCTGTCCTGTCTGTCCTGTCTGTCCTGTCTGTCCTGTCTGTCCTGTCTGTCCTGTCTGTCCTGTCTGTCCTGTCTGTCCTGTCTGTCCTGTCTGTCCTGTCTGTCCTGTCTGTCCTGTCTGTCCTGTCTGTCCTGTCTGTCCTGTCTGTCCTGTCTGTCCTGTCTGTCCTGTCTGTCCTGTCTGTCCTGTCTGTCCTGTCTGTCCTGTCTGTCCTGTCTGTCCTGTCTGTCCTGTCTGTCCTGTCTGTCCTGTCTGTCCTGTCTGTCCTGTCTGTCCTGTCTGTCCTGTCTGTCCTGTCTGTCCTGTCTGTCCTGTCTGTCCTGTCTGTCCTGTCTGTCCTGTCTGTCCTGTCTGTCCTGTCTGTCCTGTCTGTCCTGTCTGTCCTGTCTGTCCTGTCTGTCCTGTCTGTCCTGTCTGTCCTGTCTGTCCTGTCTGTCCTGTCTGTCCTGTCTGTCCTGTCTGTCCTGTCTGTCCTGTCTGTCCTGTCTGTCCTGTCTGTCCTGTCTGTCCTGTCTGTCCTGTCTGTCCTGTCTGTCCTGTCTGTCCTGTCTGTCCTGTCTGTCCTGTCTGTCCTGTCTGTCCTGTCTGTCCTGTCTGTCCTGTCTGTCCTGTCTGTCCTGTCTGTCCTGTCTGTCCTGTCTGTCCTGTCTGTCCTGTCTGTCCTGTCTGTCCTGTCTGTCCTGTCTGTCCTGTCTGTCCTGTCTGTCCTGTCTGTCCTGTCTGTCCTGTCTGTCCTGTCTGTCCTGTCTGTCCTGTCTGTCCTGTCTGTCCTGTCTGTCCTGTCTGTCCTGTCTGTCCTGTCTGTCCTGTCTGTCCTGTCTGTCCTGTCTGTCCTGTCTGTCCTGTCTGTCCTGTCTGTCCTGTCTGTCCTGTCTGTCCTGTCTGTCCTGTCTGTCCTGTCTGTCCTGTCTGTCCTGTCTGTCCTGTCTGTCCTGTCTGTCCTGTCTGTCCTGTCTGTCCTGTCTGTCCTGTCTGTCCTGTCTGTCCTGTCTGTCCTGTCTGTCCTGTCTGTCCTGTCTGTCCTGTCTGTCCTGTCTGTCCTGTCTGTCCTGTCTGTCCTGTCTGTCCTGTCTGTCCTGTCTGTCCTGTCTGTCCTGTCTGTCCTGTCTGTCCTGTCTGTCCTGTCTGTCCTGTCTGTCCTGTCTGTCCTGTCTGTCCTGTCTGTCCTGTCTGTCCTGTCTGTCCTGTCTGTCCTGTCTGTCCTGTCTGTCCTGTCTGTCCTGTCTGTCCTGTCTGTCCTGTCTGTCCTGTCTGTCCTGTCTGTCCTGTCTGTCCTGTCTGTCCTGTCTGTCCTGTCTGTCCTGTCTGTCCTGTCTGTCCTGTCTGTCCTGTCTGTCCTGTCTGTCCTGTCTGTCCTGTCTGTCCTGTCTGTCCTGTCTGTCCTGTCTGTCCTGTCTGTCCTGTCTGTCCTGTCTGTCCTGTCTGTCCTGTCTGTCCTGTCTGTCCTGTCTGTCCTGTCTGTCCTGTCTGTCCTGTCTGTCCTGTCTGTCCTGTCTGTCCTGTCTGTCCTGTCTGTCCTGTCTGTCCTGTCTGTCCTGTCTGTCCTGTCTGTCCTGTCTGTCCTGTCTGTCCTGTCTGTCCTGTCTGTCCTGTCTGTCCTGTCTGTCCTGTCTGTCCTGTCTGTCCTGTCTGTCCTGTCTGTCCTGTCTGTCCTGTCTGTCCTGTCTGTCCTGTCTGTCCTGTCTGTCCTGTCTGTCCTGTCTGTCCTGTCTGTCCTGTCTGTCCTGTCTGTCCTGTCTGTCCTGTCTGTCCTGTCTGTCCTGTCTGTCCTGTCTGTCCTGTCTGTCCTGTCTGTCCTGTCTGTCCTGTCTGTCCTGTCTGTCCTGTCTGTCCTGTCTGTCCTGTCTGTCCTGTCTGTCCTGTCTGTCCTGTCTGTCCTGTCTGTCCTGTCTGTCCTGTCTGTCCTGTCTGTCCTGTCTGTCCTGTCTGTCCTGTCTGTCCTGTCTGTCCTGTCTGTCCTGTCTGTCCTGTCTGTCCTGTCTGTCCTGTCTGTCCTGTCTGTCCTGTCTGTCCTGTCTGTCCTGTCTGTCCTGTCTGTCCTGTCTGTCCTGTCTGTCCTGTCTGTCCTGTCTGTCCTGTCTGTCCTGTCTGTCCTGTCTGTCCTGTCTGTCCTGTCTGTCCTGTCTGTCCTGTCTGTCCTGTCTGTCCTGTCTGTCCTGTCTGTCCTGTCTGTCCTGTCTGTCCTGTCTGTCCTGTCTGTCCTGTCTGTCCTGTCTGTCCTGTCTGTCCTGTCTGTCCTGTCTGTCCTGTCTGTCCTGTCTGTCCTGTCTGTCCTGTCTGTCCTGTCTGTCCTGTCTGTCCTGTCTGTCCTGTCTGTCCTGTCTGTCCTGTCTGTCCTGTCTGTCCTGTCTGTCCTGTCTGTCCTGTCTGTCCTGTCTGTCCTGTCTGTCCTGTCTGTCCTGTCTGTCCTGTCTGTCCTGTCTGTCCTGTCTGTCCTGTCTGTCCTGTCTGTCCTGTCTGTCCTGTCTGTCCTGTCTGTCCTGTCTGTCCTGTCTGTCCTGTCTGTCCTGTCTGTCCTGTCTGTCCTGTCTGTCCTGTCTGTCCTGTCTGTCCTGTCTGTCCTGTCTGTCCTGTCTGTCCTGTCTGTCCTGTCTGTCCTGTCTGTCCTGTCTGTCCTGTCTGTCCTGTCTGTCCTGTCTGTCCTGTCTGTCCTGTCTGTCCTGTCTGTCCTGTCTGTCCTGTCTGTCCTGTCTGTCCTGTCTGTCCTGTCTGTCCTGTCTGTCCTGTCTGTCCTGTCTGTCCTGTCTGTCCTGTCTGTCCTGTCTGTCCTGTCTGTCCTGTCTGTCCTGTCTGTCCTGTCTGTCCTGTCTGTCCTGTCTGTCCTGTCTGTCCTGTCTGTCCTGTCTGTCCTGTCTGTCCTGTCTGTCCTGTCTGTCCTGTCTGTCCTGTCTGTCCTGTCTGTCCTGTCTGTCCTGTCTGTCCTGTCTGTCCTGTCTGTCCTGTCTGTCCTGTCTGTCCTGTCTGTCCTGTCTGTCCTGTCTGTCCTGTCTGTCCTGTCTGTCCTGTCTGTCCTGTCTGTCCTGTCTGTCCTGTCTGTCCTGTCTGTCCTGTCTGTCCTGTCTGTCCTGTCTGTCCTGTCTGTCCTGTCTGTCCTGTCTGTCCTGTCTGTCCTGTCTGTCCTGTCTGTCCTGTCTGTCCTGTCTGTCCTGTCTGTCCTGTCTGTCCTGTCTGTCCTGTCTGTCCTGTCTGTCCTGTCTGTCCTGTCTGTCCTGTCTGTCCTGTCTGTCCTGTCTGTCCTGTCTGTCCTGTCTGTCCTGTCTGTCCTGTCTGTCCTGTCTGTCCTGTCTGTCCTGTCTGTCCTGTCTGTCCTGTCTGTCCTGTCTGTCCTGTCTGTCCTGTCTGTCCTGTCTGTCCTGTCTGTCCTGTCTGTCCTGTCTGTCCTGTCTGTCCTGTCTGTCCTGTCTGTCCTGTCTGTCCTGTCTGTCCTGTCTGTCCTGTCTGTCCTGTCTGTCCTGTCTGTCCTGTCTGTCCTGTCTGTCCTGTCTGTCCTGTCTGTCCTGTCTGTCCTGTCTGTCCTGTCTGTCCTGTCTGTCCTGTCTGTCCTGTCTGTCCTGTCTGTCCTGTCTGTCCTGTCTGTCCTGTCTGTCCTGTCTGTCCTGTCTGTCCTGTCTGTCCTGTCTGTCCTGTCTGTCCTGTCTGTCCTGTATGTCCTGTATGTCCTGTCTGTCCTGTCTGTCCTGTCTGTCCTGTATGTCCTGTCTGTCCTGTCTGTCCTGTCTGTCCTGTCTGTCCTCTCTGTCCTCTCTGTCCTGTCTGTCCTGTCTGTCTGTCTGTCTGTCTGTCTGTCTGTCTGTCTGTCTGTAACGACCAACCCGCATAACTCAAAAACCGCTTGTCCGATTTTAATGAAATTTGGTACCTAAGTTGGGTCTTGGGCCGTGATGGTCCCATTTAAAAATGAACAAAATCCACCGAACGCAAGCCAAATAAAAAGGTGGGGGTAGATTCCAAAAATTAGAGTTTATGTGAAAATATGGCGTTTGTGATATCAAACGAAAGGTAATTAAATCTGGAGTTAAAAAAATGAATTTTAGTTTATTTTTAAAAAAAGGTGGGGGTAGATGTCAAAAATTAGAGTTTAAGTGAAAATATGGCGTGTGTGATATCAAACGAAAGGTGATTGAGTCTGGAGTTGAATAAAATATATTTCAGTTTTTGATTATATTAGCTCACACTATAACTATAGTACCTAGTGTGAGCTTAGGTGCCCATAGATTGGCAGAGTATTTCTTATGATATCCGGAAAACAGATAAATAAATGATGTCTTATTTTTAGGCAATGCTCAAATTCTTCCTTTTTTAGTAGAAACTATAGTTGTGAGTTATAGTCAATACAAATATATTCGTTTGGTATGGCCAATGTCCAGTAGGAATTTTCGGCTGTTCTTACTGAAATTGGCGTTACTTTTAATAAAACAAACTATGATATATCTACTACCGGGAAGTAGCCAAATATTTGAAAATGACATTCTGTCGCATAGGCATTTCTATGACAGGCGTAGATAATGCCTTTAAGTTGCTTGGCAATCCTTTGTTTATATCAGTAATGCCAATGGATGGTAAAGTGCTTTTCGTAGGGCATTTTGTATAGCAGTCTCCCTCCTAGATAAAGTTGATATCTTGATCGCGGGGTTTTTGAAAAGTGGGCTCAAAACTGACAAACACTTTTTAGTTGCATTCCCATGGCATCTTTTCGCTTGATAATATTCTTGATAAAATTGGAAACTTATGAAAATTACGGATTAATTAAATAAACACTTTCCCCAAATTTTCGTTGGGTCTAGTTAAACTCGCAAAGCCGCGCGCCGCAAGAAAAGCGTGTTTATTGAGATTTCGGAACGATTTGTTGGCACGTGGTGGCCGATTGCTTTTGCGCAGAACATGCTGATTTAAATTCTTGGTAAATCCTTGGTAAATCCTTGATAATCCACTATAAATCCTCGTAAATCCTCATATTCCTCATAAATCCCTAGTAAATCACCGTAAATCTCAGCAAATCCCTGTAAATCCCCATAAATCCTCTAGACCGTACATCATAAATCCTCAGATATTTACCCCCTTTATTAAGGCCGCTTGACATGGAGCAATGAAAGAAAAATTTGTTTGTTAATTCAGCAGATGTTATATCAGGGACCCTAATCTTACACGTAACTGCAAGTTTATTGCTTTAAGTCAAGCGACCGTTATAAACTAACTTGCCTGTCACGTCCATCAACCGAACCAATGCAATATAAGCTTGCCTTTCCTCTAATAATTTTGATCCCAGATATACGACTGCAGTATTTACGGTGCTTCCTTGCACTTTATTCACTGTAATTGCCCATTGGTGGTTAACTCTCGCTCCACTTCATTTTTAGCCACTTTAGTGCCACACAGCTGTCGGCTCGTGAGAGAGCTTGACTTAGGTTGATAACGTTCGCGACGTTAAATTATTTTTTTTTATTGATTTTCGCTTGTGGCGAAAATCAATTACATGCGCCTCGGCCGTAACATTATTAGCTCACCCATATACTATACCATAGTAGTGTGAGCTATGGTAATCCTAATTTTTTCGAGAAAAAAAAAGTTGCTCCGATTTCAAAATTTTTTATATATCTTTGCGTTTCAGATGATTTTGAAACTTTTTTGTCGCGCCGTCTGTCTGTCTGTCTGTATGTCTGTATGTCTGTCTGTAACGACCAACGCGCATAACTCAAAAACCGCTAGGCCGATTTTAATGAAATTTGGTACCTAGGCTGGGTCTTGGGTCGAGATGGTCCCATTTAAAAATGAACAAAATCCACCGAACACAAGCCAAATAAAAGGGTGGGGAAAATTTCAAAAATTAGAGTTTATGTGAAAATATGGCGTGTGTGATATCAAACGAAAGGTAATTAAGTCCGAAGTTAAACAAAATACATTTTAATTTTTGTTTTCTTCAAAAAGGGTGGGGGTAGATTTCAAAAATTAGAGTTTACGTGAAAATATGGCGTGTGTGATATCAAACGAAAGGTAATTAAGTCCGGAGTTAAACAAAATACATTTTAATTTTTGTTTTTTTAAGGGTAGGGGAGATTTTAAAAATTTGAGTTTGTCAAAACATGACTTGTGTGGTATCAAAAGGTAATTTAGTCTGGAGTTGAATAAGATATATTTCAGTTTTTAGTTTTATTAGCTCGCACGTACACTATAACTATAGTACCTAGTGTGAGCTTAGGGGCCCATATATTGGCAGAGTATTTTTTTATTATTATTATTCCGTCCCTAGCACCCCTACTGTACCTCGCTCGAATTTTGAAGATTAGTCGTAAACGCTTTGACGCAGAACGATGAAATTCGGCACACTGATTTAGAATTTACAGGAGAATAAAAGTGTAGATTTTTTAAAAAATCGCAGAATTTTAACGAGGGGAAATAGGGGAAAAACCGTCAAAAAGTGCCGTTTTTTATGTACCTCCGTTGGCTCACCATAAGTTGAGATTTTGCACAAGTATACTCTTATGTGTGTTCAGGAAGCCTATCGTCTTTCAGCCAGATCGGAAAAAGACAAGTGCCCCATTTTGGGGCTTTTCTGAACCCCAGAAGTGACGCATTTTCACCATGCGGTAAAATCGTTTCTGTTTTTGTGCCGTTTTTTAAAAAATATCTGGTAACAGTTTAACCAATTGCAACCAAAGTTTGAACATTTGTAGACCTAAGGGAGTGTTCGGTAACTGTATAGTTGGTTTTTAAGATTAGTTTTTGGTTTTTGAGTTTTGAGGATTTTTTAATAACTATGTAGGGTTTTTGCAGTCACCCTCTTCAAAAATCATGTTGGCATAATTTTATCAAATATAGGGCGATTTTAAAAATTCTTTCTGCCCGCGGTTTAAGATTTTTTTCCAACGCCATTTTACTAGTTCCCCCCTTCCTTCTCCTTACTCCTCTAGGCCGTCTTATTAGTAATAGTTGTAGCTATAACTTTCACAATTATAAAGCGATTTCAAAAATTATTTCTGCACACACTTTAAGATTGCTTTCAACACCACTTTACTAGTTCCCCCTCCCTCTTCTCTCCCCCACCTTTACTCAGTATTTGTAAAAACGCCCCTTTCTAGGGTGATTCCACCGTTACGTGTGTGACATTCAGACTTATTTTTTTTAGAATTGTTGCTTTCAAACCCAACAAAAACACATCGTAATTATTAAATATAATTTTGTTGGGTTAGGTTGTTAGTTTTGCTTACGTTAACGCCAAAA
The DNA here is from genome assembly GCA_963576565.1 of Aspidapion aeneum. NCBI lineage: Eukaryota > Metazoa > Arthropoda > Insecta > Coleoptera > Brentidae > Aspidapion > Aspidapion aeneum. Next base: position 94,732,233 of record OY755043.1, read on the forward strand.
AAATCACTGATTGAAAAATATTAACTTACTTATAAGATTATAAAAATTCGTTACGTGTGTGACATTTATTTCTCTACAGAATAATGTATTTTTTTTATTTTACAAACTTTCTGCGAATTCAACTTTTATTTTTTAATTAATAATTGGTAATATTTTGTACAATAAGATTTACATTTAAATGCCCCTTAATGCATTTCATTATTTTATTTATAAACTTAAAAGTGAGTTACGTGTGTGACAACAACGTGTTACGTGTGTGACTAATGAACAAATACAAAAAGTAACAGCCAATAATATTTTATTTAAAAAAAAAAACTATAACTAGACAACTAAAAAGGATATTTTTTTAAAAATTTCATAATTACTTAACCAAATAACTTCTTACCTAAATATTTTGGGTTAGGCTTATTTAGTTTAATAAATGGTAATCTGCTGTTATTGTCTTCATAAAGAAGTTGATTTTAAACACTTGATGCAGCTTTATAAAAGTTAAGCAATTTTTGGACTACCAATTTTTCATCTTTTGATTGAGACAGTTGCCAAACCAAAGATTCTACGCATCCTCCTATACCGCTTACTACACCTTTGCCGTAGCTTGTGGAAAAATACTTCCATGTAAAATTAACATAAAATTTGTCTTTTAAAAATGGAAGTAAGTATTTATTTTTGAATTCCGATGATGGTCCATCACTAAAAATTATCACATCTTCCTTTTGACCTGCTGTAAAAATTATCTCAAACAACTTACTAACAAAAAAAAATATAGTATTTTTAGTATTTTCTTTTGTGTCCGAGCATATCAAAAAGTTTTCTCTTATAAGAGAGGTTCTTATAAACATCTAGGTCTAAAAATGTATAGATTTCAAGATAGGTCAAACCTTTTTGTAAATATAACTTTGTCTGATTGACTGCACACTAGTCCCTAACTAGTTTTAACTTGCCAGGTGAGGCCAAAACTTGTCTAATTTATTTTTAAAACTATTTACACTTGGGGCGGTCACGATTTCTTCGGTTAAGCTGTTCCAGTCTTTCACCACCCTGTTATACAGAATGTTTTTTCTGGACATTCGACTCCATCGAAGAGGGTCAAGTTTCAAAGAATGGCCACGAAGTTGAGGGTTTTCATTTCTTTTAAAGTAGTTGATGTCACACGAATAGTACCCACTGAGTATTTTATATGTTTCAATCAGGTCGCCACGTTTCCTTCTATTGTATAATGTTGGCAACTTTAGAGTTCTTAGACGTTCTTCATAGGTCTTGTTTCTCAAAGAAAGTGGTATTTTTGTAAATCTGCGCTGTACCCTCTCTAGAAGGTCAATATCTTTTTGAAAATATGGATTCCAGACTACCATGGCATGTTCTAGAATCGGTCTAATGTAAGTTTTATAAATTTTGATGCACATCCGTTCTGAGATGTTACCAAATGCGCGTCTTACTAGGTATATCATGGAATTAGCCTTCTTCACAATCTTAGCTATATGCGAGTCCCATTTAAGGTCTATGGAGACTGTTACACCTAAGTCACTCTGGTTTTCAACAGTTTTTAGTTCTTTGTCATACAAGAAGTAAGCTAAGTTTGGATTGTTGTTACCGATATGTAGAATACAGCACTTATCGATGTTAAGCTGCAATTTCCACTTTTGTATCCATCTTTCAAGTTCTGCTAAATCTTCCATTTCTAGCCCATGGTGTATGCTTGGGTCGCAGTAAGATTTCATATCATCAGCAAAGAATTTTAAAAGATTTAGCATGTTTGTTGGTAAATCTGCTATGTAGATAAGGAACAGCATTGGAGCAAGTACTGAGCCTTGAGGCACGCCACTTATCACTGTATTTGTGGTTGATAGATGGTTGTCAATCCTGACCTGGAATGTTCTATTTGTCAAGTAATCTTCTATCCACCTAAGAAGCTTTCCTCGTATTCCAATGTGCTCTAATTTTTTAATCAATCTCTGGATTGGGACAGTATCAAATGCTTTTTCAAAATCGACATATATGACATCAATTGGGTATCCCTCATCTTGTGCTTGTGTCCATGCTTCCAGACAATCCAACAGGTTAGAAATTACTGACCGTTTTGGAAGAAAACCATGTTGTGCAAAGAAACTGTTCTTGTGGTGGTCTAGCAAGAACTTTGTTAGTTCTATTGCAATTATTCGTTCCATACATTTACAGGCTATAGATGTTAGACTTATCGGTCTATAGTTTTTTGGAGAGAGTTTGTCCCCCTTTTTATGAATTGGGATGACTATGGAGTTTTTCCATTCAGGTGGCAGTTTTCCACTGTCTAGTGATTCTGTAAAAACACATGTGAGAATTGGGCAGATTTCGGGTGTGGATTTTTTTAAAAACACAGCTGGAATATTGTCAGAGCCTGGGCTTGAGTGGATTTTTTGTTTTTTAAGGGCATTTGATACTTTTTCATTTGTAAAGATTATATTCTCTAAGGATTGGATAGATCTTGTCTCAGGTGTACAAGTTGGCATGTTAATGTCTTCAGTTACAAATGTACTCTTGAAGTAATTACCAAACAATTCACTGACTGTCTCAGGGAGTGCTGTGACATTTCCATCATTGTTGTATAGGGCGAAGGATTGTACCTTTGAGTTAAGAGTATTGCTAATGTACTGAAAAAATTGTTTTGGGCCTTTTTCTAGAAGGGATTCTTCGAATAGCCTTTTGGAATGATTTAGTTCATATGTCACTTTGTTTTTAGCTTCTTGGTATTGCTCAAAATCGATCTGATCTTGGGTGGTCTGATATTTATGCCAAAGCCTCCGTTTTTTGTTGATTAATCGTTTATGGCGTTTCATGATCCATGGTTTTCCTCCCTTTTCTTTTGTGGAAGTTAAGGGGACATACCTTGTAAGTTGGTCAAAAATGATTTTCTTCATATTTTCAAATGCCGACAATGTTTCATCAATAGTTGCTTCCCTCAGATGTTGTTTTATGGAAGCATAATCTGCTTTCCAGTAGTTTAGATGTGATCGTGAAGGTCGTATTGTGGGGCCAATGTTTATTTGCAGTAATGATGTTACAATAATGTGGTCACTCTTACCTAGTGGAGCGCTACTTTCAATCTCTGCGACTAGGTTTTTATCAGATGTAAAGAAGACATCTAGCAGAGATGGGGTATTGTTTCTTCGAAATCTGGTTGGAAAGTTAATTAGCTGGTGAAGGTGGGTGCTTTTGTAGCTAGTGAGAAACTGCTCAGCCAATAGATTTGGTTCTGTAAGAAAGTTGTTTTCCCAGACAATTTCTTTATAATTCAGGTCTCCAAAAATTAGGATGTTGCTCGTTATTTCTGATAACTTTTCAAAACCTTCACAGAATTTTAAATTCTCAAATGAGGACTGGTGGTCTATAAACACATCCAATCAAGAAGCTTGCAGTTTTTATTTTGATTTTAAGAAATAAGTAGTCTATTTTATCAGAGTTGGTATGTAAAATCTTAGGGACTTTAATGCATTCAGTTATGAAACCATGTATTTTTTGCTTTATGTATATACACACACCACCTCCCTCTCTGTTTTTTCGGTCCTCGCGAAATAAAGAATACCCATTGATTGAAACAAGAGAGTCTGGAATTGACTCTTTAAACCATGTTTCTGTGATGAATATTATATCTGGTTTAGATGCGTAGACAGAGACTTGTAGTTCATTAATTTTGGTCATTAATGAACCAGTATTTGTGTAAAATAAGGTGAGGGGTGTGCTACTTGGTTCTGTATTCACTTTTTGGTTGGAGGCTCTATTTGACTGTGGGGGGGACCACTGCTTTGCAATTGGTGATTCTGTTGACGGTTGTCTAAAAAATTCTTGCCTAAACCAAAGTTAAAACGGCTATAAGAGACCCCACGGGGCCAGAATTTTGGGTCATAAACCACATCTTTGAGTTTTGGGTCAACTCCTACCATAAAGTATGTTCTAGCTTTTCCATCTGATAACAGGTTTCTTGGGACACATTTTTTGACAGAAATTTCTTCTTGTGTTTTTGTATATTTAGCTATAAAATTTTTCACAGTCTCCTCTCTAAAATCACTGTCGTTTTTATCGTGCTTTATGCGTAAAAACAGCCATATTTTCTGATCTTTCTTTGACTGGCCTAAGCCTTTAAAGTCTTCACACTCATCTCGGTTACCTGAAAGCATTTTTTTGTGTCTTATTTTTGGATTCCTCTCCTGATGAATAATTTCTGAGTTGTCACTGTTTTTCCGAGACGAGGGCCTGCGTCGTCGGTGGTAATGAGGGATTTCAAACTCATTTTCGCCTGGGTCCTCCTCTGAATTGTTTACTTTTTTATTTTTGAGAAAAGTTTGGTTAGGTACCCGGATTTCGTTTCTAGTTGGTTGGCCTTGCTTTTTATCCTTCTCCCCTTGTTGTTTTGGTTTTGAGTCAGCTGATTTTCGGACAGCCTCAGAATAAGGAGGGATAGATGTGGTACTCACTGGTAGCACTGGTGTTGGGTTACATAATTTAACCAATTCTTTGTTGGACTCCTTTAAGTTTGTTATTTCCTGAGAAAGTGTGTTGAAGTGGGCTAGAAATTGCTTTATCAATGAGTTCTCAAGTTTTTTGCTTACTTCAAGTATGGATTTCTCTATTGTTTGAATTTGTTGGTTTACATGAGTTTTGGCTTCAGTGAAACTTTTCATCTCCTGTAGGATGTCGTCCTCACGGACTTTCCTTTTTTTGCAATCTCTACAGTAATATAATAGAGTTCTTTGGTTGAGGCATAATGAATCTATCTCAGTAGTTGTTAAAGATGCACAATCTTTGCATAGAGCTCTCCTGCATCTATCACATTTTGTGCCGAATTTTTCCTCGTTCGTTAGTGAGCGTCGTGCTTTAAACACGCATTGATTCTGACAGTTTTCACATATGAGTGATGTCATTTTACCCTCTAGGGCTTTTTATTCTGTGGTTCACAAAAAAAAAACTATGTTTGTTTTCTAGACATTGGGATTGAATGCAGAACACCCGGTTTTATTGGATAATCGCACTATTTTCGTACTCGAAAACTGGAATAACATTATTAGGTCTAGTAGCATTCCGCAGATGAACACAACGAATAATATAATTATTTTCTTTTTTATTTACGCCAATAATGACTATACAAACTATTCCTTTTAGAATTACTCAAAGAATAGACATTTAAGGCGAAAACTGAATAAACAAAATTATTACTTAGAAAATATTGCATTTTATTGCAAATGTTAAAATATTCGTTACGTGTGTGACAGATTTATTTCTGTTGATAAAAAAAAACTTATAGCATGCAATTTTTTTAAATTTTGTTTCTAGTATCTCATAAATGTGTTGGCTTTTGACAAAAAAAATTTGGTTTAATTAATGCATAATTTCCGAGTTATATATTTTTATTTGTCTTTTCGTTAAGTGTGTGACAACAGTTTATCATGCCATGTATTTTTACGCTAAACCAAGTACAAACAAGCGAACTTTGGCATGAAAATTTGTACATTTATTGTATATCGTACGACGGTATGGTTAATTTATTGTTTAATATCAAAAGCTTAGGGAAAAATAGTTTTTTGAGATGTTTATCTTTAAGCTAAAATAATGGTTATTGTTATTTAAATTAGTTTAATGCTTTTTTCTTCGGATTTTTTGGGAAAATAGAAAAACTATATGAATTCCTTACTCAAGATCATAAGCTAAGTAGATTGGCTTTATTTGAAGACTAATTTTGATAACCGATAAAAATGTTTAAAACATATCCGCTTAGGACCTGTGGAATCGCCCATTACCCTTTTGCATAGCTCAATGTTTGACACAAATGCACGATTCAGGTAATAATTAGGTACATTGATTTAGTTTAATGAATGGCTGATTAAGAATTAAACCTAAAAGTTGGTAATAAAAACACAATTTCATAAAAAAACACAACTGCTAAATCTACTTGTACCTACCAGTCGCAGTTGGGTACAAAAACCCAATAACCTGATTCATGAAAATACAAAACTGTACAATAACAAATAATAAAAAAGTATTCTAAGTACATTATACCACGGATCACCTAACAAACAGATAGGAAACTCAGGTGGTGGGGGGTGCTACGCGCATCTTTCACGCAGCCTGCCATGTTGGGGTCAACCACTCCAGAGGCGCATTCTGTATTTCAATATTTTTTAAACTTTTAGTAGTGTTGAGCATTAGTGGTGTGTAGATGTGGTTTTTGTATTTGATATATGTTATTTTTGATTTTAAACAATGGGAACGATTTGTGCCGTAAGAGACTGTAAATCCACGCGACGGTATACTCTTAATCGAAGTAATTTCGATTTCCGCAGGATCCTATAAGGCAAACTTATACATTATTTTATCTTTCGATTTTCTTAAAACTTTTGCCATATCCTATACAAGGTGTTCAATAATTAAATGTTCTCTGAGATGAATCTGTAAATGATTTAAGTACAAAGAGTTCTTAAGGACATATAGATCTCCAACCCCTTTGATTTTGTTTTTTTATTTTTTTTATACTTTTGCAGGATTTGTTATATTTATCTCAAATTTAAAAATGCGCCGCCTTTAGATCCTAAAAAACAAGATATAAATTATACTTTGTTTAGAAAGTTTTTGGTGTTTTGTATGAAACAGCGGCATAAGGTCAGTTTGTAGAAAAGGGAAATATGTAGATTGGTATTTTAATCCTTAAATTAAGCAGAAGTTCACAAATTAAAAGGGTAGGGGACAATTCGCTGCAGCCGATTAACCGCGGCCGATTCGCCGCGGCTGGCTGATTTCGCCGCCAATCAAATTGCCGCGGGGACAATTTGCCGCGGGAACAATTCGCGCGAGATTTTTGTTTCATGATATTACCATTGTTTTATTTACCTTGACTTCATATAATATTTTTTTATAAAAATAATGTTTTCAAAATTTCCAACTATTTATTTGGTGGTAACTATACAATCCAGCATTTTTTAATTGGAAGAAATAAACAAAATGACGAATGTATATTGGCGGTTTTTGCCATTTATGAACCGATATGCATCAAACTAGAAACTTTAGGATCTTTCAGGGCGCTGATTATTATTTTTAACTTAAACTAAAAAAAAACAAGATGGGAACCGACCTGAAACACCCAAACTTCTGAATTTGATGCATATCGGTTTAAAAATGAAAAAATCCGCCATGTTGTATCGCCATTTTGATTTTTTTAAATTTAAGTTAAAAAGAATGATCAGCGACCTTCAAAATCTCATCAGTCCGAGTTAGATACAAGTCCGTCCATAAACGGAAAAATCCGCCATTCTGGATCCGCCATTTTGGATCCGCCATTTTATTTATTTTCCTAATAAAAAATATGTTGGGAAAAGTTATAATCAAACAAATATATATGAAGTCAAGCTAAATACAACTGTTTAAACAATTCCCAATGGTAACATCATAAAACAAAAAAATCTTACGGTGAATTGTCCCCGCGGCAAATTGGACCACAGCGAATTGGCCGCGGCGAATCGTCCCCTACCCATCTAAAGGGCCCTTAATAAAAAGAGAAACCAGTCATTTTAGCACTAAATTTATTAACATTTTTAAAACAGATTTTAGTGTAATAGGTTTCAAAATTTTTAGATAGTTTTGAATAATTTTGAAACTTAAATATTACCGTTTTGGTAATGCATAATTCCACAAAATTTTAATGGTTTTAAGAAACGAACACAAAATCGAAAAAAAAATGCTAAGTTTAACACCCTGTAAAAACAAAGAGGTCTAAAAACCCTGTATAATACACTATTATATAACATTTGGTCAAGAGTTTTTGACACAAATTTGTTATAATTTTTTATTATGCTACTATTTACACTTTTAAGAATACATATAAAACAACAATTTTTTTTTAAATATTGGATTTTACTAAATTTTAAAATATTAATTTACCGTGAAGCAATTTTGTGCTAATTGTATCTCCTTAAACTTTCAATTTTTCGAAAAAACTAATAAATAATATGTTTCCAGTAAATTATAAAATCACTCTACAATGTCAAACTTCTTATATTTAAAATTCACAATTTTACTCCTCTTGAAAATTAATAAATGTTATCCTAATACAACAAAAAAAGCAATTAATTTTTTTCTTTTTGTGTTTGGCTGTATGCTGGAAACGACAACATGCTCACGTATTCTGAACGAAGAAGAAGACCTCTTTTTGTGCTTCCCATATCTCTTATTCAATAGAACACATTATTTCCCTAGTCCCCTACAGAGGACAAGATATAATATTTTTACGCGGCCGAGAATCTAAAATTCATTTTAGCTCCCATTTTTAGCACAACAAAACTATTTTAATGTTTTTATTGTTTCTGGCAGTAAAAATATTTTTTCGCATCAACAATCTGAAACATTCATATTTTATGATAAATTTATTTTAGTCCGGCTCTGAGTTTGATTCCCAATGCTCAGCCATCGTTGAATTCTCCGAGATCAAAGACGGCCAGCCGGCTTATTTATCTGTTTGTTAGGTGATCCGTGATTATACCTACCAATTTTGTACCCAACGGTGACTAGTAGGTAAGAGTAGATTTAGTAGATCGGTTTGGTTCGGTTCGGTTCAAATTTTACTGAAATAATTGCACTTACCCGCGAGTTGTTAATCTGCCCCGGTGTTGTGGCAAAACGGTAAATTTGACAATTCTCAAAAATTATTATACTATTACAAGGATACATCTTCCATCTTCAATATTTATGCTAAAAATGCATTAACTTTAAGTATGCCGTTTTACTCTGTGTAACAGGTTTCACTGTGAGAAAAATAATGGACTACCAACTTTTTTAATTTATAAAAAGGTTTAAAAAGTGAACTAATTTTTCCCGGTCTCTATTAATATTTTGCACACCGGCATTATTGAAATGGAAGGGGGGGCGAGGTTCGTGGGGGGGCGGCGAGGTTAGAAAAAGATCATTGTTTCCAACTGATGCGGCAAAACTTGATAAACAAATAAAAAGTTCACTGCTCGAAATTTCCCACCTTTCTAATCGGCCGGCCTAGGCAAAAATTTGACGACCAAAAGAAAAAATGTCCCTAAATCAAATCTAAATTTATCACCTAACCGCCCGCTCAATTGCCCAACTACTCGCCAACATAAGTGAGGGGGGGACTAGGCTAATCCCTTTTCGCGACGCCTGTGAATCAAGTCTAAATTTATCACCTAACCGCCCGCTCAATTGCCCAACTAGTCGCCAACATAAGTGATGGGGGGGGACTAGGCTAATCCCTTTTCGCGACGCCTGTGAATGTATCATCGATAAACTAAAATCCGACTCAACAAATTCCTGTGCTCCTATATGAATTCTTAAGATAATGATTGCAATGTTTGTAAAACAACCTTTGTATTGAACAATGAATTTTACAACCTGATTTTCGATTGTTGTTTTGTCTACCGTCATAAAATATCTAATAATTCTTGTAACAATTTTTGCAGATAAATAAAAATTAAATACTATTATTTCTTACGAAACTTTGCCTCAAAATAAAAATGTTTTGTATGAAAATCGTAAATAAATCATAATATAAAGACAGGTAAGAGTTCGCATCTTTAAAGAGTACGCAGTGCGATTTTTTTACAAGCAGCAACTAGCAACTAGCAACATTGTTACGGTTGAAATATTGATAAGTGGCATATGCAATCAATCGTGTAGATATTACGACTCATGAAAAATACTCTGCCAAACTATGGGCACCTAAGCTCACACTAGGTACTATAGTTATAGTGTGAGCTAATATAATCAAAACCTGAAATATATTTTATTCAACTCCAGACTCAATTACCTTTCGTTTGATACCACACAAGCCATGTTTTAACTTAAACTCAAATTTTTTAAATCTACCCCCACCCTTTAAAAAAAAACTAAAATGTATTTTGTTTAACTCCAGACTCAATTACCTTTCGCTTGATATCACACACGCCATATTTTCACTTAAACTCTAATTTTTGACATCTACCCCCACCCTTTTTTTAAAAATAAACTAAAATTAATTTTTTTTAACTCCAGACTTAATTACCTTTTGTTTGATATCACACACGCCATATTTTCACATACACTCTAATTTTTGGAATCTACCCCCACCTTTTTATTTGGCTTCGTTCGGTGGATTTTGTTCATTTTTAAATGGGACGATCACGGCCCAAGACCCAACTTAGGTACCAAATTTCATTAAAATCGGACAAGCGGTTTTTGAGTTATGCGGGTTGGTCGTTACAGACAGACAAACAGACAGAAGGACATACAGACAGACAGCCAGACAGACAGACAGCAAAACAAAAAAGTTTCAAAATCATCTGAAACGCAAAGATATATAAAAATTTTTGAAATCGGAGCAACTTTATTTTTCTCGAAAAAATTAGGATCACCATAGCTCACACTACTTATATAGTAGTAGTGTGAGCTAAAAATACTTGGAAATAAAACTAAAAAAGCTCTTGGTGTAATTTTTAACCGTCAGGACACAAAAAAATTATAGGGTAAGCTATAGATTTTCGGCGGTTAGGATTAGCAAGTAAAATACTCTGCCAATATATGGGCCCCTAAGCTCACACTAGGTACTATAGTTATAGTGTACGTGTGAGCTAATATAACTAAAAACTAAAATATATTTTATTCAACTCCAGACTAAATTACCTTTTGTTTGATACCACACAAGCCATGTTTTGACTTAAACTCAAATTTTTGAAATCTACCCCCACCCTTAAAAAAAACAAAAACTAAAATGTATTTTGTTAAACTCCGGACTCAATCACTTTTCGTTTGATATCACACACGCCATATTTTCACTTAAACTCTAATTTTTGAAATATACCCCCACCCTTTTTTTTAAATAAATTAAAATGTATTTTGTTTAACTCCAGACTCAATTACCTTTCGTTTGATATCACACACGCCATATTTTCACTTAAACTCTAATTTTTGAAATCTACCCCCACCCTTTTATTTGGTTTGTGTTCGGTGGATTTTGTTCATTTTCAAATGGGACCATCTCGGCCCAAAACCCAGCCTAGGTACCAAATTTCATTAAAATCGGCCAAGCGGTTTTTGAGTTATGCGCGTTGGTCGTTACAGACATACAGACAGACGGCGCAACAAAAAAGTTTCAAAATCATCTGAAACGCAAAGATATATAAAAAATTTTGAAATCGGAGCAACTTTTAGCTCACACATATACTATAATATTGTCATAAAGTAGTTTAAAATTTAATTAAACCACTATAAAAACGTAGCAATAATCAATATTGCTGAGTATGCACAAATTTCGTCTATAAAAGCCGATGCTGGAAAATAGACCGGCATCACTCTTACAAGTGATCAACCCAGTACACCACTGAAATACGTGGTCCCTACTAACCCAGTACACCACTGAAATATGTGGTCCCTACTAACCCAGTACACCACTGAAATATGTGGTCCCTACTAAACATAACCAAGTAAAACCCCACAACTCTCTCCAACCAGCATTCCCCCTCATTACATTATTTAATTTGGCATTCTATTCTTGTTAACCTATCTTATGTATATACAATACACGTATAAATGTGGATTCTTTACACTTAATTTTCATATTCCCCTTAATCCCTCAGTCACAAGGGCACTAAATAACAAACCTTGTGACATATATGGTACAGATACCACTTGTCACAAATATAGTTGTGACATATATGGTGGAGGCGCCGTTTTCTTTCTTTCCCTAATATCTCCATATATTATGGGAACCTCTCTCAGCCAAGCGTAATTGAATTTTTTACTTTCTTCTAAGGCCATTGTGCATTCGCACCCCTATACTGTAAAAAAAAATACTATCTGTGCCTAGCACCAAGGAGAAACCTCCGAGCTTCCTTGCCAGAAAGGCAATATTCCACTTCAAAATCAAAAAAAAACTTATCAGGAGCATATAAGCAGCAGAAGGTCTATATAATAATTAATTTTTTTCTTTTATTATTATTTCGCAGTTAATTAATCAAACAAACAAGATGACCCAAAACCACTGCATACCATCCACGAGGCATAGCAATTCAAGTGACGTCAATCCAGGCAACAACCGCTCGTCGCAACGCACCAGCACCGTCGTCGTAGGTACCAGTGGAATAGCCAAATTCTACAGCGACCCCACAGATTGGCAACAACTCGACTGCAGCAACATTTCTTCAATTTTTGGGTTACTGTCGGACCGAGTAGGCAGTAGCACAAAGGGAAATAAGAAGACAGCATCCACGAAGAAATACAATCTGCCACCGGCGCCACTTCAAAGTGCAGCAAGCCAAGAAGTCATCTTTAGTCCCGCAAACATGTTAAGCCATGCTGCACCAGAGCAATTCAGGTCCAGCTCGCACCGCTCCTGCTCAATCTGACTCTCACTCCGAACCAGGGACGCGGATATTTAAAAGGTCAGGTATTAGTTTTCGTTACTAATTATTTATTTACATAATATGGGCCTTAATTTATTTTTCTTAATTTTACACAACAAAATTATTTCTATTTAATCCTTATTTCTATTAAACTCACTGCAGGTACAAATTTTATTCAAGTCGGTTAAAAATTTACGAGATATTAGCATTGGCGAACCTATTAAAACAGACATATAGTACTCATTCAGACAGACAAAAAAAGACTCTCGCGAGTCAGCATACAAAATAATTATAATTACTTAATACATTTTTCACTTTTTTATTCAAATATAAAGCATACTTTTTTTTATTAAATCAAATTACGTATTAAAGTTACTAATAACTAGTAGGTCACAAAAACCCTACGTTAGCAAAAATAATTTTGTACGTACCTATATGTGACATTATTATAAAAATGATACATGCAATTTATTGTTTAGGTTTAATTTTTAAAATACAAAATACCTACATGACCTAGGCTGCTAATGTTTACAAACTTTCTATTATAAAAATAATGGTAAAATATTTACTGATTTTGATTCTACTTTCAGCACTCTTTTAAATACTCAAGTTATTTTTTTTTTCTTATTGAATGCACTGAACCAATTTTTCTAAACTAGTGATGCTGGTAATTTTTTTTTATACATATGTTACTTAAGACAAAGATACTTTTTTTAACTGTTTATAATGATTAAAATTTGATTAATAAGTAGGGATAAATATAATTACTGAAACATTAAAATACATTTTCAGGATCAGTTCATAACGTATAAAATAATTTAATATTTTTTGGATTTTCGAGGCAATTTAAATTTTTTAAAGGCTTAATAAATTTAAAAATCTTATTAGCAAACGGTAAAGTACCCAACAATTTTTAAAAATGTTTATTTTAAAAATGCGTCCAATTAAAAAGGTTGAATGAAATGCCTAAATGGAAGTAGTTGAAAAAAAGGGCACAAAGATGCTCTAAAGAGTCCAAAAAAAGGACCGTGGTTTATTATACTGTAAAAGTACAGTTTGTTAGGCATCAAGGAATGCTAAAAATGGCAGTATTTGAAAAAGGGCACAAAGTTGCTCAAAACAATCCAAAAAAGGACCGTGAGCTATTATACTGTAAAAGTACAGTTTTAAAGGCATCGAAGAATGCATAATAGACTCACAAAGTTCCTTAAATTAAGAGGTTGAATTAAAATATGGTGAAGAAGCTATAAAGAGTTAAAAAAGGGGCACAGTTGCCTAAATTGTTGATGATGATATTGAGTTATGAAAGGGCGCGCAGGGATATAAAGGTCCCAAATAAAAAGTTAAAGGGTACTTACTGAATTGTGAAAAAAAAGATTAAGTTTTAATAATGATTTTAGTTTTTTTAAAGATTTTTTTAAAACTGATCCTAAAAGCCTGTTATTTTTATTATAAATTACAATTTTATTTATCTAGTCCATTTTATCGTTTCAGCAAGATACAAAAGCAAACGGGCCACATCCAAAGGAAGGTAGATCCAAAAATCTTAGAAATCCTTCCAGCTAGATGATGGTCGCTCCTATTGAAGAAGATGTAACCAGCCAACCGGAACAATAAATAAAATTCGCAAGCTACTTCAAAGATGATCACCCGGACCTGGATACCTCTTCCTCGAGCGGAATAGAAGATACTAGTTACCAATGTTCAATATAACAAAATTATAAATTATTTTTTAAGTTAAGCATTGGGGGCCAATGCTTATTGGAGAGAGGGCATATGTCATAAAATAGTTTAAAATTTAATTAAACCACTATAAAAACGTAGCAATAATCAATATTGCTGAGTATGCACAAATTTCGTCTATAAAAGCCGATGCTGGAAAATAGACCGGCATCACTCTTACAAGTGATCAACCCAGTACACCACTGAAATACGTGGTCCCTACTAAACATAACCAAGTAAAACCCCACAACTCTCTCCAACCAGCATTCCCCCTCATTACATTATTTAATTTGGCATTCTATTCTTGTTAACCTATCTTATGTATATACAATACACGTATAAATGTGGATTCTTTATACTTAATTTTCATATTCCCCTTAATCCCTCAGTCACAAGGGCACTAAATAACAAACCTTGTGACATATATGGTACAGATACCACTTGTCACAAATATAGTTGTGATCCTAATTTTTTCGAGAAAAAAAAAGTTGCTCCGATTTCAAAATTTTTTATATATCTTTGCGTTTCAGATGATTTTGAAACTTTTTTGTTGCGCCGTCTGTCTGTCTGTCTGTCTGTCTGTCTGTCTGTCTGTATGTCTGTCTGTCTGTCTGTCTGTCTGTCTGTCTGTCTGTCTGTCTGTCTGTCTGTCTGTGTGTCTGTATGTCTGTCTGTAACGACCAACGCGCATAACTCAAAAACCGCTTGGCCGATTTTAAAGAAATTTGGTACCTAGGCTGGGTCTTGGGTCGAGATGGTCCCATTTAAAAATGAACAAAATCCACCAAACACAAACCAAATAAAAGGGTGGGGGTAGATTTCAAAAATTAGAGTTTATGTGAAAATATGGCGTGTGTGATATTAAACGAAATGTAATTGAGTCTGCAGTTAAACAAAATACATTTTAATTTATTTAAAAAAAAGGGTGGGGGTATATTTTAAAAATTAGAGTTTAAGTGAAAATATGGCGTGTGTGATATCAAACGAAAGGTAATTGAGTCCGGACTTTAACAAAATACATTTTAGTTTTTGTTTTTTTGTAAGAGTGGGGGTAGATTTCAAAAATTTGAGTTTAAGTCAAAACATGGCTTGTGTGGTATCATACAAAAGGTAATTTAGTCTGGAGTTGAATAAAATATATTTCAGTTTTTAGTTATATTAGCTCACACGTACACTATAACTATAGTACCTAGTGTGAGCTTAGGTGCCCATATATTGGCAGAGTATTTTTTTTTTCTCGAAAAAGTTAGGATCACCATAGCTCACACTACTATAGTATAGTATATGTGTGAGCTAAAAGTTTTATGTTTATTAGCGCGCACATATACTATACTATAGTATTAGCTCACACATATACTATACTATAGTAGTGTGAGCTATAGTGATCCTAATTTTTTCAAGAAAAAAAAAGTTGCTCTGAGTTCAACAATTTTTATATATCTTTGCGTTTCAGATGATTTTGAAACATTTTTGTTGCGCCGTCTGTCTGTCTGTCTGTCTGTCTGTAACGACCAACGCGCATAACTCAAGAACCGCTTGCCCGATTTTAATGAAATTTGGTACCTAGGCTGAGTCTTGGGTCGAGATGGTCCCATTTAAAAATGAACAAAATCCACCGAGCACAAGCTAAATAAAAGGGTGGGGGTAGATTTCAAAAATTAGAGTTTATGTTAATATACGGCGTGTGTGATATCAAGCGAAAGGTAATTGAGTCTGGAGTTATAAAAAATAAACTTTAGTTAAAAAAAAGGGTGTGGGTAGATTTGAAAAATTAGATTTTAAGTGAAAATATGGCGTGTGTGTTATCAAACGAAAGGTAATTGAGTCTGGAGTTAAACAAAATACATTTCAGTTTTTTTTTAAAGGGTGGGGGTAGATTTCAAAAATTAGAGTTTAAGTCAAAACATGGTTTTTGTGGTATCAAACGAAAGGTAATTGAGTCTGGAGTTCAATAAAATATATTTCAGTTTCTGGTTATATTAGCTCACGCGTACACTACAACTATAGTACCTAGTGTGAGCTTAGGTGCCCATAGATTGGCAGAGTATTTTTAAAAAACTTTAATAAACATTTTAAAGTGCATGGTAATGTAAGCTTAGAAAAACATAGCCTCTTGTTGGCGCGTTACCGTTACCTTAATTTTTATTTTTTTTTTCAAAAAACGCTTTGGCAAGGGTGTCGCAAACAAAGAGTTTGCATGAAACAATAATTACAATATACCCACAAAAAGATTAATAAATCCAATGCAAGACCCAAATTTCTAGATCCTTGGTGCAAGGAACCACCAGTGGCACATCTAAGAAAGGCCATGGAGGGCCCAGGCACCTCCAATTTTGACATGAATGGATTAGCTGTTAAAACATAATACATTTGTGAAAAATATATAATTTAGTTTTATTTTTAGGCCGTGGGATTCCATATTGTAATAAATGTGTTATGGTGAGTTTCAAAACTAAAAAAATGCGTACTTTTTGGCGCCTATCTGCGAACTCTTAACTGGATATTCGTCTAAGAGTACGCACTAACAGCGTCTTAAAATTTTTGTTGTTTGTGTTAATAAGGCTATTTTGTTATTGCTTTACGCGTTTTTGTAACCAATAGAGTAAAGATTATTAGTTTATTAAAACATATTAAAACATTTTTAGGTACTCTGATATTGGATTTATGAAAAACAAGAAATTAAGAAACTCAGACTTGACTGATTTATATATCTATTTGTAACACGTTAAAAGTATTCAGCTAGTCAAAAATCAAGGTGAAACTAACATTCATTAAAATACTTAAAACGTAATTGTTGCGAGTTGCCCTAGCGATGCGAAAAAACCATACTCTGAGTTAAGATTCGGAATAACGTCATTTAGCGAATTTTAGGGTAGGGAAACCCATAAGACCAAAATCGAGAAATGTTGAAAATTCATATTTCAAAAACTATACAGTTTTTCAACAAAAGCACCGAGTTGCAGTTACGTAAACGAAAAATAGCTTTTTTATGCTATGGTAGAATATGTAAAAGTAAAGCCAATTGACATGTAAAGTTTGTGCTCTATGTAATTTAGATTCGTCAAAAAGGCAGTATGGATGACTAAATGATACTATTTAAAATTTGGTAGATTGGTGACGCTATAGCGTTAAATAAATTTAGAAAAAAAAAACTTTTTGAAAACAACCTTTTATAAAATGGACTAAAAAGCATAAAATAATTTTTTGAGTGTTCTGATATCATATTAATAAAAGCGAGGGGCGTAAGGAAATTTACCCGTTTTCGTTTTAGCCTTGTTAACTCGAAGTTTAGTGAAACTCCAAATTCATTAAATTATAGCAGAGAAGTGTAAGGGTAGACAATTTAACCCAACCCACCCCAATCCTACTCAAACTACCCTTAAATTTTTCTGATATGAATGGACATTATTACGCCTGCTTCATATTAGGCAGATCATCCGCGACCGGCAGTGTGTCGATTTATTTTGTCACATTGAAAAAGAATAGTCGGCCCATCATCGGTTGTGAACGATCCACCAAATGCGCATGGGAAGGCATTTACCTAATATTAAATACGCCCATCGCTTTTATTATTATGATATCAGAACACTCAAAAAATTATTTTATGCTTTTTAGTCCATTTTATAAAAGCTTGTTTTCAAAAAGTTTTTTTTTCTAAATTTATTTTTTAATTTTTAGGTTTGTCTATGCATTTCAGCTGGCGCATCAATATTGCTCCGTTTTCCTGTCAAGCCCTAAAACTGGTCATTATTATCATGATCATTATACGCATGGATTAATTAATTTTGGTCGAGATCGAACAGTAGTAGTAGTGGGGGGGGGGGGTTGACCCGCAGGTCTGACAAGTAGGCCAGAGTAGGCCCTTTTTGCCATGCCCCAAGTCTGTCCCTTAACCCACTCTCTGCACTTCCCTTTGATGGTCGGGTAACTCATTGGGCCTTCCTGTTCTCTTTACAGAGTCCAGTAAGTCTGCCCATTTGAGCATGTGCAGTTCTTCCTCGCTCAGAGTTGGCGCTCCGAGTGCCTGTTGTTTCATCCTTGCGTAGGCCTCGCATTCTGCCACGAGGTGTCTTGATGTCTCTTCTTCCTGTCCACAGGCTGGGCAGGTAGGGTCATTCTCGACTCCTATACGTGTCATGTGCTTCCTCAGCCGGTTATTTCCGGTTAGAGTACCTATCAGCAGTCCGAGGATTTTTCGTGTCCGTCCCAGCATCCATCTAATTCTGGTCGCTTTTGGACGGTCTACGAATTCTCTGGTCTGTCTGCAACCCGTTCCTGTTTCCCAGGAGTTTAATAGCGCGTCCTGGGCCCATTTGTTGAGTCCGCTTTGCACTTGTCTTTTTGTCACGCCCAAAAGTGGCTCCGGTCCTACATAGGTGGTTCCTACCCCGAGTCGTGCGAGTTCGTCCGCCTTCTCGTTGCCTGGTACCCCCGTATGTCCCGGAACCCAAACCAGCGTCACCCGTTTGCCATCGCTTAGGGTCTCCAGCGCCTCTGCGCATTCTTCCACCAAGCCGTCAGCAATCTTGGGTGCGTTTAGCGCCTTCAGGGTGGCTTGACTGTCAGAGCATATATATATAAGCTCCTCTTCGCTGTTCCGAACCTCTTCTAGGGTTGCCGCCATTATTATGGCATAGACTTCTGCTTGAAAAACAGTAGCCTGCTCACCGAGCCGAGATCGAACAAACTAAAGCCTTACTTCTTCTAGCCCCCCCCCCTTTTTTAGCGGGAGACCATGTGAATTTTGAAATCAATCAATACCTACGTGGAAGTCATTTGAAAGTAATCAGAAAAACTCGTCATTAAATCGTCAATTTTGAATCCGCCATATTGAATTTTTGTAATCTGATCAAAAATTCGTAATCCTCATCCTCAAAAACCCCCAGATACCAATTTTGGTGGAAATCCGACAAACTAAAATTTTACCCCCTCTCCGCCCTCCAGGTTAAGGGTGAGGTAGGCAGTCAATGATACCACATTATTGGATTGTCATCGGAACTATAACGGTATGCAAAATTTGAAGTCAATCGAATACGTGGAAGTCAGTTGAAAGTAATCAGAAAAACTTGACATTAAATCGTCCATTTTGAATCCGCCATATTGAATTTTGGTAATCTGATCAAAAATTCGTAATTCTCATCCTCAAAAACCCCCAGGTACCAATTTTGGTTGAAATCGGACAAACTAAAGTTTTACCCCCTCTCCACCCCCAATGTTTGGGGTGAGGTAGGTACCCGATGAAACCATATTATTGAATTGTCACCAGAACTAAGACGCTATGCGAAATTTGAAGTCAATCGGATGTTCGGAAGTTCTTCAAAAATGAGTTGCAAGATTTGATTACATACATACATACATACAGGTGAAGTTAAATAAAAGCTTGTAATAAAGATACCCAAACGGGTGAAAATATACCGTTCTATAGTCCATGGGCAAGCTATACACCAAAAATATGTCAGATATATCAAATAAACCAAATGGTAGCCCATATTGGTACCTTCTTCTCTATACGATTACCTTGCCAATCATGTATACATTTATATCATTGTTTCGGTTTCGCAAAAAACCTCTTTTTCTTTTAATCTAATTTTTATTATTTTTTCAAAACCTTTTATTTTTATTTTTAAAACTCATATTTTGGGTTACAATTGGGTATAATTGGGTTGTAGTTTTACTCAATAGGTTAAGTTAAATTTAAGGCTTACAAACTAGCTATAAACTATCAATTTGGCATAGTTTAATATTTAAATTCCAAACGCATTTAATAATAATATTTCTAATTTTAATTCAATCCTCATATTACTACCGCCCTCTGCATATTTTAATTTAAATCGCGTTTTTATTATTTTTAATAAAATTAGAATTCTAAATTCTTTTTATTAGAAGTGATGCGATTTTCCTATAGAGGGCGAAGAAACACGTCGCAAAAATAACAGAACCTAAAAAGAACTGTCGCCATTCACACACGTTCTCGATCGGAATATTTTGAACGATCAACGCTTTTATAAAAAATGGTGAACTCTTAAAAAACTATTAAATTCCTCTAAAACTCCAAACATTGAAACTCGGGAGTGCTGGACCGCTATAGAAGACTTCTGGCGAATCTGGTGCACCAGTTATAAGAGATCAAGACGTCACCGGTAAGTCCCTCTCCTATAAGATCGCATCATGAATATTTTTCTATTATATCGCTCTTAAATAATCATCATATTCCAATATTATTTTTATTAACAAACGTGAAATTTCATACCCGTGAATTTAAAAATCAAACAAGTTTCATGGCTAATCGGGCAAAAAGGAGTTTTTTGTTTCCCTTATATTTTTCCGTGGGTAGCTTGAAAGCTTAACCTCATGGGGGTCCAAGATCTAATGGACACCTAATAAGTGTTGACAGTTAACCGTTTCGTCCTTATGGGACTCCTCAGAACACTGCTGGTCAAGTGACAAATCTTGCGAAGTTAATCAGACGGTTTTGTCTCTAATTAAATGTAATTAGTGAGCGAACTATAGCAAGAGGCGCCATCTACCGAGATACTAGAGAAACAAAAAACCAAAAGCAGGGAAAAACACTGCTATACAGTGTCGAGCAATGAAAAGATCGAATGCAAATAAAAGAAAACAACTATAGTCCGTGACCTACGACAGCTCTTTGTCTTTTCAGGCCGGATCAACGCATTTTGCATTTTTACCCGTCATCAAGACAGTGAGCGTCAATCAACGGAATTTTTAAGCCAAATAATACTAACAAACGTGAAATTTCATACCCGTGAATTTAAAAATCAAACAAGTTTCATGGCTAATCGGGCAAAAAGGAGTTTTTTGTTTCCCTTATATTTTTCCGTAGGTAGCTTGAAAGCTTAACCTCACCCGCTCACTAATTACATTTAATTAGAGACAAAACCGTCTGATTAACTTCGCAAGATTTATCACTTGACCAGCAGTGTTCTGAGGAGTCCCATAAGGACGAAACGGTTAACTGTCAACACTTATTAGGTGTCCATTAGATCTTGGACCCCCGTGAGGTTAAGCTTTCAAGCTACCCACGGAAAAATATAAGGGAAATAAAAAACTCCTTTTTGCCCGATTAGCCATGAAACTTGTTTGATTATTTTTTTGTCTCAATTAAATTTCACTTCAGAAAGGTACGATTTCGCGTGCGTTCGTATACCCTTCAAATGAAAGCGGAGGACTTGTTTAAATACAGTCCACTAGGTAATCCAATTTTTTGAGGTATTAATTTGAAATTAAAAAAACATCCTTTCTAAAGTGAAACGCAGGTAATATTGGTAATAACATGAGGACTGTTTTTTACAAGAATTTTTAAATTTAAAAATATAAAAATCTAAATTTATTTACTGCTCGTGTAGTAGGTAACGCCATATCAGTTTTTTTTTATAAAATCCTTGGTCTCGACAGTCTAACAAAAAAGGTTTATTCGGTTGTTTTGGATCACTGATCTGAGGTCACTGCTTCGTCCCGGCGTTTAGTTTTAAGATATAAAATTTAGAGACATTTATCTAAATTAGAATGCTTTTTATTTTCTTTTTTTTGCTAGAGTTATGCTAAAACTTTATACTTAAAGTTACTTTTATTTCTTGGTTTAAACTAATTTAGTTACTAAGATATGCCTTGCCTACAAAAAGGGTAAAAATTTGAATTTGCGCGGTGAATTATATGCTCAAGAATGCATTGACTTTACTTTATTATTTTTGCTTTTTCTACCTTGAGTATATCCATTTTCCATCCTTTTTTAATTTAAGTTTTCCCTAATTTTATACATACCTTTTTACTGCTGTATTGCTACATATATAGCAGTGCTCCAACGTCCGTCATGCTATACGGAGCTCATGCAAATATTTGGGGTACTCTCCATACCAGTGATATATATTGATCGCCAAGTGAAATCACATGCGTGCCTTTTAAGACAGCGGTCGTGTATAAACATTTATGGATTGCTTTGATGTGCTACTGCTACTACTTTGATTGGAATTATTTGGATTCGACTGTGCAGTTGTCCATGTACCAAGTTCCTTTCATCCAAGGGTAAGTCAAAGTGTTTTTGAGCTGCGTTTCTTTACATTTTTTACTTATTCCCTATGCTACTATTCCTAACTAAAAACACAAAAGTGTAACCTAAGAGTGGGAACTATTGGACTGGAGATCCCTATTGCTACAGTTCGGTTGGTTTGTTGACTTTTTCATGCGAAAGACGTCTCGACCGACCATTTTTTGGTCCTTCGAGCCGGATTTCCCGTTCTGCGTAATAGGTGCTCTCAGAGTTGCATAATTGTGTTTGAAGTTAGGACTTTACTTTGCGTCTTTTTGAGACAAGGCATCTTAGGTTTTACATTTTATCTACGGTGTGTCTATTGTACGTTGCACGTACCAACTTGCATTGCATTTTTTATTTGTGCAATATACAAATTGCATACAAATTTTGAAAAATTTATTTTTTTTCAAAATTAAAAATTATTGCGCTGTCGATGTATGTAAGGCTTGCGTTTTCTTGCGTACCTACACAAATTCAGAAACTCTTATCAGTTGCTAAATTTTTTGTGCATATTTATTAGCATTTATACTTTTTGCTAAAAACTTGCTGTTCTTTACTCGATATTTGCTAAAAGCCGCTGGCCTTTTAATATTGCTTTGAATCTTGGTTTACGAGGGAATTTGAAAAGTAGTACGATATATTTTTTAAATTTGCTTCCCTTATTAACTATTGCTTTACTTTGCACTTTAACCTTTTAAAATGGTAAACGATACCGAAAAAAAGGTAAGCTCGGCTAAGGCCTTGCGTCAGACTGCAATCAATCAGTTGAGTGTGCTTGAACACTATGCCAATCAGGCGAAAACAAATCCAGCTGCTCACACAAAGTTTAAAGTTAACTTTAAAAAACTTTCTTCTTGTTGTAAGAGCTTTGAAAAGCATCATAATGCTTTACTGATCTTGATTTCAGACGATTCTGAAGCTCTGGAAGCTCAGAATAAAATACAAAAAGATTTTTTGGATAGATGCGTAGAGGTTGAGGCTTTGCACTATGATTTATTTGAGGTGGAGGCTGAAGAAATAAATCGAAGCCACAATGAGGTAAATAATCAAACAATTATTTTTCCGGAACCAGAATTTTCTCTTCCCAAGTTAAATGTCCCTCCTTTTTCGGGCGATGTTGAGGAGTTTCCAAGCTTTATTGAGATTTACAATGCGGTTGTACATACGCGTAAGAGCTCGGACATTGAGAAGTTTAAATATTTACGTACGATTTTAAGAGGCCCTACTCTAAATTTAATTAAAAATATACCTCTTGAAGGAAATAATTATTTACTTTGCTACGATACGCTGATTTCCAGATATGACAATAAGCGCTTGCGTGCGGTTTCTTACTGGAAATCTATCGAAAACTCACCTCGGCTATCCAATGATGACGTTTTAGAATTGCGCAAAATGCTAGATACGTTCAAGGAAAACCTTGATTGCTTAAAAAATATGGGATATGCGACCCATAGTTGGTGCTTTATTACTGCGAACATGCTTTTGGATCGATTAGATCCCGAAACGCGTAAGTTATTTGAACTAAATCACGCTTCTAAGTTAATGCCAAAATACGAAGATATTTACAAATTTTTAGAGCAACATTGCACGTCTCTTGAATCTTTATCTTTGTCTATGAAACAAGATAATGTTCAAAACTCACGACCAGGGAACTTCTCGAGATCCCCCCGTAATCCACGAAATAAAACAGTTTTACTTGCAAACAGACAGTCACAAAAAACTCCAAATTCCAAACAAAACACGTGTTTCTACTGCAAAGCAAAAAATACACATCTGATTTTTAGCTGTGAATCTTTTTTAGTGAAACCAATTCAAGAACGCATTGATTTTATTAGAAATAATAAGGGATGCACCAACTGCATGGCTAGTTTTCATCAAGTAAACTCGTGCACTTCACAAAAAAGATGTAGATTTTGTTTTTTAAATCACCACAGTCTTTTATGCCTAAAAAATAACTCCCCAGCTTCGGTGATTGCTTCTTCTTCTGTGACGTCTAGTGGATCACAAACTAACCCCGTAGAAAATCAAATTACTGAAAATAAATCTATTCACGCGGGTACTGTACTTGGCGACTATGACACGTTGCTTTGCACTGCTTTGCTGCACATCCGTGATGCATACGGAAATTGGCACGAAATACGCGCCATCTTGGATAATGGCGCCATGTGCTCCTTTATAACGAAAAAATGTGCGAATGCACTCGGACTTCCTAAATCCAACATTTCGCTTAATGTAAACGGTTTAGGAGATATGTCTACTACGGCGCGCCATGCGGTGCATTGTAAAATTGCTGCTATCGATAATAAATCGAAAATTTTTAGTCTAGAACCTGTATTAATAGACCAAGTTTGCGATAAAATGCCAAGTGTATCTTTTAACCAAAATTCTTTGCACTACTTAACTGGTCTAAAATTAGCTGATCCCAGTTGGTATAATCAAGCTGGAATTCAGCTTCTTATTGGCGCGGACCTTTATGGATCACTTTTAGAGGAAGGTAGACTTTATTTCGGTCCAGACACCCCCTCTTGTATTAATACAGTCTTCGGATGGACTTTGCTCGGAAAAATGCCTCTGCAAAATGCTGCTTTTGCATCAAAAAGTATTTTTACTTTTATGGCAACTATTTCCACTCCTGATTTAAATAATACTTTGCAAAAATTCTGGGAGTTGGAAGAGGTTCCTACGGTGGAGAAAAATTCACCTTCAGATATTTTTTGCGAAAAATATTTTGAAAAAACTACTATACGCGATGTGGACGGTAGATACACCGTTTCGTTGCCTTTTAAAATGAATCCCGTGGATTTCGGCGATACCCGAACCCTTGCTTTGCGTCGGTTGTACTCGCTTGAAAAACGTTTGCTAAATGATACAAAATTATTTACTTCTTACTCACAAGTAATGCAAGAATACTTGGATATGGGTCACATGCGTGCAGTTTCACCCCCTAATAACTCAGAAATTCATGAATATTTTTATATTGCTCACCATGCGGTTATAAAAGTAAGCTCGAGTAGCACGCCTGTTCGTCCTGTCTTTGACGCATCGAGTCATTCTTTAAATAAGCCTAGCCTAAATCAAGCCCTTCACACGGGCCCTAAACTACAAGGAGATTTAGTTAAAATTTTGCTTAATTTTCGGCTACATAAATATTGTTTTGTTAGCGATATTTCTAAAATGTACAGAATGATAAATGTGGAGGAAAATCAACATAAATACCAACGAATTTTATGGCGTTTTAATTCTGAAGAATCGGTGCAAGATTACGAATTAAAAACTTTGACTTTCGGGGTAAACTGTTCTCCATATTTAGCAATTCGAACCTTGCTTAAATTAGCCGATGATTATCAAGACTTACCGTTGACTTCTGCGATTTTAAAGGACAGCGTCTATATAGACGACTGCGTAGTAAGTTGCAATGATTTTGATCAAATCATGCTTATGAAAAATCAATTAATTGAGTTATTAGGGCGAGGTGGATTTGAACTGAAAAAATGGGCATCAAACGAACCCAAATTGCTTGCAGACTTGCCTGCAACCCACATACAAACCAAAGACTTTTCTTTGGATCGAGAGGATGCAAACTCTCTAAAAATTTTAGGCTTGAGGTGGAACCCTCAAAGTGATAACTTTTTTTATTCTTTTAATTATAATACAAAAATTTGCACTAAGCGTAATTTGCTTAGTACCCTTGCGAAATGCTTTGACCCTTTAGGTTTTCTTACACCGGTTACGTTTTTTGCAAAAAATTTAATCCAGTACTTATGGTTTATAAAGTTAGATTGGGATCAGTTAGCACCCCCGGAAATAATTTCCAAGTGGAAAAAATTCGAGGAAGAACTCAAATTATTTTCTGATTTTTATATCCCAAGAATGATTGATCTCTCTAATTTTCAATTTTGTCAAATTGTTGGATTTAGCGATGCATCCGAGCGCGGTATGTGTGCGGCGGTTTATTTTCGTATTGTTTATCAAAACGGAGATATTAAAACGTATTTTGTGTGCGCAAAATCGAAAGTCGCTCCCATAAAAAGAATCAGTATTCCCCGTTTGGAGCTCTGTGCGGCAGTTTTGCTAGCTAAACTCATTCAATTTATTCAAAATACTTTTGCTAATAAAATTGCTTTTCAAAATACTATTGCTTTTACGGATAGTATGGTAGCGCTCTCTTGGATCAAAGGATCACCACATGCGTGGCGCACTTTTGTATCCAACCGAGTCACATACATACAAGAAAAAATTCAGCCTTGCGATTGGAACCATGTTCCTTCTGAATTAAACGCCGCGGACCCCGGGTCACGTGGTCTATTGCCTGCAGATTTAATTAATTGTTCCCTTTAGTGGCAAGGACCCGAGTTCCTTTGTAAGCCACAAGAGACATGGGATTTTACTAAAAATAATATTACTACACCCAAAGAAGCTCTCGAAGAGGAGCGAAAACTGGTGTTTGCTGCAACAATTGAACCAAATTTTTTGGATTGTCTGCTTAACAAATTTTCAAATTTTTTGCGTTTAATTAGACTTGTTGCTTTTATACTACGTTTTATTCACAATCTTCGCGCGCGTAAATTTAATAATGAGAAAATTATTATTAATTCTACGTGGTTAATACAATATGAGTTACAAAATGCAATATTTGTGCTTATAAAACACGTGCAAAATAAATATTTTCAAAACGAGATTTCTTTACTTGTCGATAATAAACCGTTGCCAAAGGTTTTTAGAAAATTAAATCCGTTTTTGGATCAAAATGATATTTTACGCGTTGGCGGAAGATTATGCAATTCGGAATTAGATTATGACAAAAAATTTCCTATACTTTTACCCGGTGATTCTCAATTTACAAAGTTATTGATTGCGCATACTCACGAGAAACATATGCATACCGGCATAAACACGACTTTATTTTTACTTTTTCAAAATTATTGGATTTTTGCAGCTAAAAGGCATATAAGAAAAATAATTTCGCGTTGTTCTACATGCTGGCGCACGCGCCCCAGTAATTATCAACCCCCTGTTGGTAATTTGCCAAAATTTCGCGTTTCACAAGCAAAAGCTTTTCAACACGTTGGCGTTGATCTTACGGGAAGTTTTGCTATTACAATGAGCCGCATGCGCGGTGCAAAACGACTTAAGGCTTATGTCGTTCTATTTATTTGCGGTTGTACGAAGGCGGTACACTTAGAAATTGTGTCAGACTTATCGGCAGACGCTTTTATGGCAGCATTCCGACGTTTTATTGCCAGAAGAGGACGCGTGGAAGTAGTCTACTCGGATAACGCGTCAAATTTTACGCTTTCTGCTAAAATGCTTAACGAGATGTTTGCTGAAGTTGCTAATCGCGAATCAATTCGTTGGCACTTCAACCCTCCATCCGCACCCCACATGGGCGGTTTGTGGGAAAGTAACATCAAAAGTGCAAAGTCTCATTTACTACGAGTAATTGGAGAACAGGTGCTTACTTTTGAGGAGCTTTATACTGTGGTTACTCAAGTAGAAGCTATCCTCAACTCTAGGCCTTTGTGTCCAGTCAGCACAGATCCAAATGATTTGACTGCACTGACGCCCGGTCATTTCCTTAGCCTGGAACCACTTACGACTGTTCCAGACCTCGATTTTGACCAAGTGCCTTTAAATAGGCTTTCTCGGTGGCAGTTGCTGCAAAAACTGCATCGCGATTTTTGGCGTAGATGGCACAGAGATTACTTACATACATTGCAACAGCACGCTAAAGTGAATCAAGACAAAATTGATCCCATTGCGATTGATACGATGGTTTGGATCAAAGATGATCAAACCACTCCCTTAAATTGGGTATTGGGACGAGTAGTAGGATTGCACCCTGGTACTGATAATGTAGTAAGAGTTGCTACAGTTAAAACCTCCAAAGGTTTATTCAAGAGGCCTTTGGTGAAATTATGCCCTCTCCCTAATGCTTAGTTCAGAAAATACCATACCCTGGGTATTTTCAGGGGGGCCGGAATGCTTCGTCCCGGCGTTTAGTTTTAAGATATAAAATTTAGAGACATTTATCTAAATTAGAATGCTTTTTATTTTCTTTTTTTTGCTAGAGTTATGCTAAAACTTTATACTTAAAGTTACTTTTATTTCTTGGTTTAAACTAATTTAGTTACTAAGATATGCCTTGCCTACAAAAAGGGTAAAAATTTGAATTTGCGCGGTGAATTATATGCTCAAGAATGCATTGACTTTACTTTATTATTTTTGCTTTTTCTACCTTGAGTATATCCATTTTCCATCCTTTTTTAATTTAAGTTTTCCCTAATTTTATACATACCTTTTTACTGCTGTATTGCTACATATATAGCAGTGCTCCAACGTCCGTCTTCCTATACGGAGCTCATGCAAATATTTGGGGTACTCTCCATACCAGTGATATATATTGATCGCCAAGTGAAATCACATGCGTGCCTTTTAAGACAGCGGTCGTGTATAAACATTTATGGATTGCTTTGATGTGCTACTGCTACTACTTTGATTGGAATTATTTGGATTCGACTGTGCAGTTGTCCATGTACCAAGTTCCTTTCATCCAAGGGTAAGTCAAAGTGTTTTTGAGCTGCGTTTCTTTACATTTTTTACTTATTCCCTATGCTACTATTCCTAACTAAAAACACAAAAGTGTAACCTAAGAGTGGGAACTATTGGACTGGAGATCCCTATTGCTACAGTTCGGTTGGTTTGTTGACTTTTTCATGCGAAAGACGTCTCGACCGACCAGTCACCTCGCCATAAAAATAAACGCATATATTTTCAGGAATTCTTTCAGTGGTATACTGAAAAGATGAAATGAAATATTTTTAAAATTATTTTTGCTTTTAAGATAGCTTTGATTTACAGTTTAATTTTAATAAACGCTTTTAATAAACACTTTTGATATTCGCTTTTAATATACGCTTTTATTATAATACAAAATGGCAGCTGAGAAAATCAAGAAAATTAAAATTTTTCGAGATATGGAGGAATATAATGTTAATGAATTTTTAGCAGTAGCCCTAGAAGCTAAAACTGCAATACTTTTAAAATTCGCTTTGAAAAACTTGAAGATATTCGCGCGGAGTTTTCAAAAAAACACTCTACTTTGCTAAATGAAATTTTTGCTGATAAAAATGAAGTCGAATCAGCTAGGAAAAAACTTCACGATTTTCAGAGAAGTGTCACGCAAATTCAAGAAATTTTTAAGGATCTTTTTCAAACTTCTGCACAGGCTTCTAGTGGTAATCGCCGTCTTACCATGAATCCATATTCTCCGGGTGGTTCGCAACAAAATGACAATATGTCTTATCATTTACCGAGGATCGATTTAATTAAATTTAATGGAGAATTGAATCAATTTCCAGCTTTTTATGATTTGTTTAAAAGCTTGATTCACGACAATCCAAATATTCCAAATATGCAAAAATACTCTTTGCTTGTTTCAAATTTGGAAGGTCCTCCAAAAGAATTGGTCACTCAATTACCCCTCTCAGACGCGAATTATCCTATTGCTTTTGAACAATTAGTAAAACGCTATAAAAATGATCGCCTCTTAGTCCAAACATATTGGAATGCCATTGAAAACGCTCCAAAAGTTAATTCTGAAGACCCTTTAGCTCTCAGAAATCTACTTGATATTTTTACAAAAAATCTCGAGGCTCATAAAACAGTTGGTTTAGAACCTGATTTTTGGGATTTTATTTTAGCGCAAAAACTGCTTAAATCGGTTGACCATAATATTCAAACCCGCTTTGAAGTTTTTCACGGAAAACCTACGGAAATTCCTTCCTATAGGAGTATCTACAATTTCTATGATCAACATTGCAACGCTCTTTTTACTGTAAACGCTAGTTCCTCATTTAATATGCAAGTTTCTCTTAGAAATAAACCCGCAAAATCGCAAGATAATAATTTTAAAACGCAATCCACGCATCAATATAACACGCGACAATCTCCACGTGCCTTTTTTGGTACAAATAATTCGCCACCAAATCAAACCCCTCAAAAATTAAAATGCCCTATTTGCTCAAGTGATCACGCTTTAAGTTTATGTCCAAATTACGTTTCTAAGTCTCGTCAAGAAAGATTTAATTTTCTGAAGGATAAAAAATGGTGCATAAATTGTACTTCTAATATGCATCGCACTTTCCAATGCAAAAGCACACATTCATGTCGATTTTGCCGGAAAAGACATCACAGTTCTTGTCACTTTAATACTCTCGATATAAACGGACCCACTGCCACTGAAACAATTTCTGGTGTCGCGACGTCCAGCAGCGAAGCGCGCATACAGCAACAACCAACGGTCGAAAATTCCCAAAATAACGGTGGTGCATGCTATTCGTCTTATATGAATAATTCCGCTGTACTTTTATCAACCGCGATTTTTGAAATCAAAGAGTTTTGGATACTAGGTCGCAGCTCTCATTTTTATCCTTGAAATGTGCAAATAAATTAGGGTTACCCCGCTTATACGTGACTACTGTAGTCCAGGGGATTGGTGACACGCACTTACAGTCAAAATTGGGTTCTGTAAATTTAATTATGAGGCCTTGTAATGACACGCAAACTTTATCGGTTAATACTATAATTTTGCCGCAAATATGCTCTTCAGTTCCTAGCAGTAAGATTAAAATAAATGACTGGAAAATAGTTAAAAATTTGAATCTCGCGGACCCGAACTTTTATAGACCGGGAGTTGACATTTTAATCGGAGCTGATTTGTTTCCTTATATAATTCAAGATGGACGAATTTTTGGAAATAATCAGGAACCGATTGCGCTAAATACCATTTTTGGATATATTTTAATGGGAAAAGTTAATTCTCTCGCTACGCAGCAAATTTCACAATCATTTTTTTGTCAAATTTCAAATAAAATGCTAAATGATTCGCTTATAAAATTTTGGGAAATAGAAAATATCCCTGAAACGAAACGTATTCTTTCACCTTAAGATGATATGTGTGAAAAAATATTTCAAAATACCGTATCTCGTAATGATGAAGGACGCTATATTGTAACTCTTCCTTTTCGCGATAATATTGAACCGATTTTTCCAAATAGCCGTGATCTTGCGCTAAAGAGGTTTCTCTCGCTAGAAAGAAGGTTAATAAAAATGCCGGAAACTTATAAAAAATATTCCGATTTTATGGAAGAATACTTAACACTTGATCACATGAAATCAATCGAAAACCGGGAAGTTACAGAAAAAAGTTATTACATTCCTCATCATCATATTGAACGCCCTGAAAGCTTATCAACTAAGCTTCGAGTCGTTTTTAATGCGAGTACAGTTATGCAATCAAATAACCAAAACCTCTCCTTAAATGATACTCTACGCTGGTTCTAAATTGCAAAAGGACATTTGCATTTACTTAATTTTCGATTACACGAAGTAACTTTTTGCTGCGACATTTCTAAAATGTTTCGTGGAATCTTAATTGCACCTCAGCACCAGGATTATCAAAGAATTCTGTGGCGTTCTAATAACTCTAAACCTATTCGCGATTATCGTTTAAAAATTGCGACATACGGTACTACCCCCGCTCCTTATTTGGCTCTTAGAGTTTGACAGCAATTGGCTGAAGATGAAAAACAAAATTTTCCACGCGCTTCTCAAGTCTTAATGTCTGACAATTTTGTCGATGACTTTGTAACTGGCGCTAGCTCTGTACAAGAAGCTATTTCGCTTCAAAAAGAGCTATCTTGTTTGCTTAACTCTGGAGGCTTTAAGCTTCATAAATGGGCTAGTAATAACAAAAAATTTTAGAATACTTGTCTGAACCCGATATAAACCCAACCGCGCTTTCTTTAGATATGGACGAGACCACTAAAATTTTAGGTCTTAGATGGCAGCCTTGTTCTGATTATTTTTCTTACTCGGTAGAACCCTTGAGTCGCGAATGTACCAAACTCAATATACTTTCTGAAATTTTTAAAATATATGACCCTTTAGGTTGGCTCGCGCCAGTAACCATTTTAATAAAATGCCTAATTCAAGAATTTTGGAAACTTAAATTAGACTGGGATTCCGAAGCACCTGTTGAAATTATTCGACTTTGGGAACGTTATAAATCGGAACTACCCTTACTCAAAGATTTTCGCTTGCCTAGATTTATAAATATTTTTTCTGGTAATGCACGCATTGAAATAATCCCATTTTCGGACGCTAGTAATAAAGCTTATGCCGGAATAGTATATTTACGCGTTATTTACAAAAATGAAATAATAGTTTACCTTTTATGCTCTAAAACTAGAGTTACTCCTCTCAAATTTACAAGTATTGCAAGACTTGAATTAGCCGCTTGTAATCTTTTAGCTGATTTAGTTCACTTTGTTTTAACCACTTTTGAGTCCCGCTTGAAAATACATCAAGTTTTTGCTTTTAGTGACTCACAAGTAGCACTTTCTTGGATAAGAGCGCACCCTTCTAGGTGGAAAACGTTCGTTCAAAATCGTGTTACACAAATTCAAGATAAAGTACCACCCAAAAATTGGTCATACATCTCAACGTCACAAAACCCCGCAGATGTTGCTTCAAGAGGAGTTTATCCCAGTGAATTAATTAATCACAAATTATTTTTTAACGGCCCTGATTTTTTGAGAAAATCCTATGAATACTGGCCTAAAGACTGTGAACTAAATTACTCTCCTGAAACTCTTTTAGAGGAGAAATTATTGCCTAATTTAACTTTAATTGCAACGCAAAATACAGCTCCTAATTTTTTGGACACGCTTTTAATGGAAAACTCTAATTTTTCTAAAATGTGTAGAGTTTTAGCCTATATTTTACGCTTTTTAAATAATAAATTTTTCTTAAAACCGCCTAATTTAAAAATTAATGAAGATGAGAAACAAACGCAATTCATTTACTCATAAAAAATGAACAGTCAATTTATTTCTCAGAAGAAATTCACGCTTTAAAAAACAACTTAAAACTAAATAAATCAATGAAAAAATTAAATTTATTTTTAGATCCTCACGATTTAATCAGAGTAGGGGGCAGATTGCATCACTCCTCTCTGCAATATGACAAGAAACAACAAATTTTATAACCATGAAAGAGTAAACTCACCCTCATGATTATCGAACATTTCCATATAAAATATCTTCATGCAGGAGTGAAGACGGTACATTTTTTGCTTAGTCAATTGTACTGGATCATTGCCGCAAAATGCGAAATTGCACATGTTTTATCAAAATGTATAATATGTTTTAAATGCAATCCTAATTCGGTTCAGTCTATGATGGGTTCATTACCGTTTCCCCGCGTATCTCAGTTGAGAGCATTTTTGCACACCGGTGTTGACTACGGAGGTCCAATAAATATAGTCATGAGTCGACATCGTGGAAATCGTACTACGAAGGCTTACATATGTCTGTTTGTTTGCCTAAGTACTAAGTGCATTCATATAGAAATAGCAAGCGATTTGACCGCTGATTGTTTTATTGCTGCGCTTCGCAGATTTGTTGCGCGCCGAAACTACGTATCCAATCTGTAAAGTGATAATGCAACTTACTTTTTCTCAGCTAACCGCAAGCTTTTACAGCTCGATTCTACGCGTCCCATTAAATGGCATTTTATCCCGAGTAATAGTCCAAATTTTGGAGGACATTGGGAGTCAGGAATCAAGTCAGTTAAAAAACACTTGATCCGCTTAATAGGACATTAAATATTAACTTTCGAAGAACTATACACTGTAACTTGTCAAATCGAAGCTATTTTAAACTCGCGTCCTCTCACTGAAATTTCTAGCGATACAAATGATATTTCCGCGCTGACCCCAGGTCACTTTTTATCTCTGGAACCGCTGTGTGTTCCTGACGCAAACTTTATTGATATTAAAATAAATCGTCTCACGCGTTGGCAGCTCCTCCAACGAATCCACCAAGATTTTTGGAGACGCTGACAACAAGAGTATCTCCATACTCTACAACAAAGGAGTAAGTGGTTGGAACCCACTTCAACTCCTGAAGTTGGACGCTTAGTTATAATTAAAAACGATTTATTACCGCCCCTTCAGTGGCAACTCGGCAGAGTGGTTGAAATTTTTCCCGGTAAGGATGGGATAAATCGAGTAGCCTCTGTCAAAACCAAGGATAGTTTATTAAAGAGCAATCTCTAAACTGTGTCCTTTACCAATTGGCCCCTTGGAAAATGCATAGCATTTTCGGCCGCCAGTATGTTTCGGTTTCGCAAAAAACCTCTTTTTCTTTTAATCTAATTTTTATTATTTTTTCAGAACATTTTATTTTTATTTTTAAAACTCATATTTTGGGTTACAATTGGGTATAATTGGGTTGTAGTTTTACTCAATAGGTTAAGTTTAATTTAAGGCTTACAAACTAGCTATAAACTATCAATTTGGCATAGTTTAATATTTAAATTCCAAACGCATTTAATAATAATATTTCTAATTTTAATTCAATCCTTATATTACTACCGCCCTCTGCATATTTTAATTTAAATCGCGTTTTTATTCTTTTTAATAAAATTAGAATTCTAAATTCTTTTTATCAGAAGTGATGCGATTTTCCTATAGAGGGCGAAGAAACACGTCGCAAAAACAACAGAACCTAAAAAGAACTGTCGCCATTCACACACGTTCTCGATCGGAATATTTTGAACGATCAACGCTTTTATAAAAAATGGTGAACTCTAAAAACTATTAAATTCCTCTAAAATTCCAAACATTGAAACTCGGGAGTGCTGGACCGCTATAGAAGACTTCTGGCGAATCTGGTGCACCAGTTGAAAGAGATCAAGGCATCACCGGTAAGTCCCTCTCCTATAAGATCGCATCATGAATATTTTTCTATTATTTCGCTCTTAAATAATCATCATATTCCAATATTATTTTTATGTCTCAATTAAATTTCACTTCAGAAAGGTACGATTTCGCGTGCGTTCGTATACCCTTCAAATGAAAGCGGAGGACTTGTTTAAATACAGTCCACTAGGTAATCCAATTTTTTGAGCTATCGGAGTGAGACAATCATTATAAATTCATTACTACTGAACCGATTTTGATAAAGTAAAAAACACCGTGGTGAGAATTGATTGCTTTTTAAAAATTATAATTAAAATTGGCGGACAGAATCATACGTGATTCTTCAAAATGGCGTGTATCTTCATATTTTCTGAAATTGTCTTAGTTTTTTTTTATTTATAGAAAAGCACTACTTTTCCCCAGCACAACGAGGTACAAATTTGTAAAGTCCATTACTACTAAGCCGATCTTAGTGAAATGGAAATCAAGGCTAGAATTGATTGTTTTTTAAAGATTTTAATCGAAATTTGCCGCCGCCGATCTAACTAAAATGATGCAGGCTCTAGCAGCTCAAATGGCTCAAAACCAGGGCGATATGAAACACACCATGGACGACATGAAACACACTATTGAACAAAATTAGAATGATATGAGACAGACCATCGAACAAAACCAGAACGATGTGAAACAGACATTTGAGCAAAGATTAGATGGCATTCAAGAAAACTTCGATCAAATAAAGAGCAACTCCGAACAGCTGAGAGAAGAGTTCAAGAGTGCAACCGAAGATCTTAAGGAAGAAATAACTCAAAGAATGCATAGTGTGGAACAAAAGGTACAAAATAAATTGCAGAATGTAGAAGAAAAGGTACAAAATGTTGAGGAAAAGGTACAAAATGTTGAAGAAAAAGTGGAGACCAAACTACAAAATGTTAGGGAAGAAGTTTTTCAAACCATAGAAGAAAAATTCCAGGACATGTCAAAACAGTTTATACAGCTTCAGAAAGAGCACAACAAAATAAAAGCTCAAGGATGTGTTGTAAATTCTAACCAAAACATTAAGCCTCCAAATTTTGATGGTACGTCTTCCTGGTCTACTTACAAACAACAGTTTGAAGCTGCCGCTGCTGCAAATGGTTGGGATGATGAAGAAAAAGCTAGAGCTTTGTTAGTAGCTCTACGAGAACCTGCTCTGGGACATTTACGGTCCATTCCAGTCGAACAAAAACAGAATTATAATGCTTTAGTGGCAGCGTTAGAAAGAAGGTATGGAGACGAAAACTTGCGAAATTTACATTGGTCAGAATTAAATATTCGTCAACAAAGACCAGGAGAATCATTGCAAGAAGAAGTATGAAGCAGATATCAGGAGGCTGATGTATTTAGCTTACCCAGAAATGCCAGAAAATTACAGAGGTCCCTTCACGGTCGATCGCTTTATTAACGGATTACGAGACACGGACTTAGCAAAGTTAATTCGTCGAGAACGCTTCCATAACAGCAGTGAAGTATTGTTTCGAGCGCTTGAAATTGAATCATCAAATAATATGTCCAGGCCAAAAGTAAGAGCTGTTTCAATTCAGGAGGGAGAAGAAATGAGCAATGGATATGAGGTCAACTCAAAAACGCTAAACCAAATGTTTCAATCACTGATAGAGAAGATTGACTCTTTGAAAGAAAGCAGACTATCCCCTCCAAATGTAAATAAGGTCTCGCTCGCCATCTAGCGGGACAGAGTACCGAAGAAGAGATCAGGAAAACTAAAACTAGTCAACGCAGAGGGGCGGGTGTTGGCTAATGGGAATAGAGCCCCCAAAATTTACTCTATTAAGAGCCTAAAACATACTGCTGACAGTCTTAACATCGACGGACTCATTAATGGGAGGAAAGTTAATATAACAGTAGACACTGGTGCTGCCATATCATTGCTTAAGTTCAAAATTGCAACGAGATATAAAATTCGACCAATAAAAAAGAAAATAACACTTAAGACTGTGACTGGAGAATCCGCCGACGTGTTGGGGCAGACAGATATAGACCTACAGCTGGAAAGATTGAAGATTCGCCACACTGTATTGGTTGCCGAAATAGAAGACGAATTTATTTTGGGAATGGACTTGATAAGTAAACATGGATTTGCGTTTGAGAATAAACTTAATACCCTAAGATTTGGGAATGAAGAGTTCATTTTGTCAAATAGTCACTTCAATAAAGAACCAATAAAGGTCGTGGCAGTATCTACAACAAGACTGGTCGGTAACAGTGAGACCATCATTTTTGGGAGGCTACAAAGTAAAACATCAAGCTACGTCGGACTCATAAGCCAAAAGAAATTACCCAACACCTACCTCGTTGCAAAGTCACTAGTTAAAACCGATAAAGACATCCCGATTAGAGTCGCCAATATTTTCCCAAATAGTGTCAAAATAAGGGGGAGGTGGTAGCATTATTTGAGCCAGTCCAGAAAGTAACAAGATGTGAAGAGCCAACTTCGGAGGATAAAAGTAAGTTACCAACGGAGGTACTTCAGCAATTTCAGTCAACTTGGCAACATTCCAGAAGAATTTCGTAAAACGTGAGAGTTTATAGAAGAACAAAGTAATATCTTTGAAACTAAGAGTAGTTCGGGAAGCACAAACCTTACTCAACATTCTATCAACACTGGCGATGCCCAACCGATAAGACAGCCCCCAAGAAGACTACCATTAGCCAAACAAGAAGAAGTTCACAATCTCATTAATAAAAGGCTCAGCGACGGTGTTATTGAAGAGTCATCAAGTCCTTGGTCATCTCCTGTGGTGTTGGTCACTAAAAAGGATGGAAGTACTAGATTTTGTGTCGATTACAGGAAACTTAACGATGTGACCAAGAAAGATAGTTACCCACTGCCAAGAATAGACGACACATTAACAACATTGGCAGGATCATATTGGTTTTCTACTCTTGACCTGAAAAGTGGGTATTGGCAAGTAGGAATTTTTGAAAGAGATAAAGAGAAGACTGCATTTTTAATGTGATGCCATTTGGCCTATGCAATGCCCCAGCTACATTTGAAAGACTAATGGAAGTCGTTCTACGAGGCTTTACTTGGAAAACCTGCTTAGTCTTTGGATGATGTCTTAGTAATGAGAAAATCATTTGAAGATCATCTAGACAATTTACGAGAAGTATTTTCAAGAATCTGCAACGCAAATCTTAAACTAAACTCAAAGAAGTGTTTTTTATTCCAAGAAAAAGTTGAGTTCTTGGGTCACGTCGTTTCCTGAGAAGGCATCCATACCTACTACGAAAAAAAGTTACAAGCAATAAAAGAATGGCCTCAACCTCGTGACAAACATGAATTGAGCAGCTTTTTGGGTCTGTGTACATACTACAGACGATTTGTAGAACGATTCGCCAAAATAGCGTCTCCATTACATAGACTTACAGAAGATAAAGCTTCTTACAAATGGAATACCGAATGTGACCAAGCATTTAGAAGACTAAAAGCAGCATTATGTTCTAGTCCGATTCTTGCATATCCCATTCCAAGGTAAATTCATATTAGATACTAATGCGAGCAACGATGGCATAGGAGCAGTACTCTCCCAAGTACAAGATGGAGAAGAACGGGTCATCGAATTTTTCAGCAAAAAGCTATCCAAACCAGAGAGAAATTATTGTGTTACCAGAAAGGAGCTCCTAGCCATCATTAAATCCGTAGATCACTTTCACAAATATCTCTGTGGACAAGAGTTTCTGATTAGAACGGATCATGCTGCGTTACAGTGGCTCATGAAAATGAAACAACCTGAGGGGCAAGTCGCGAGATGGATAGAAAAGCTACAACAATATCATTATCAAATTAAGCACCGAGCGGGAAGGGTGCATAATAATGCGGATGCATTGTCCAGAAGACCTTGCCCTGAGGATTGTAAACATTGCAGGAAAATTGACCAGAAAGAAGGAATTACCTACGTGCGCCAGATAAAGTTAGAACCAGATGAAGAATGGATGTCGGCTTCGATTAGAACCACACAACTTAACGACAAAGATGTAGGACCTATCTTGCGATTGAAAGAAGAGAACAAGCCACGACCATCATGGCAAGATATCGCAAACCAAGGGGTAATATTCAAATCACTGTGGGCACAATGGGATTCACTGATAGTAGAGGAAAAGATCCTTAAACGTGCCTGGGAAAGTGCCGATGGCCTTACTGTGGTTAATCAAGTAGTGGTTCCTAGGAGCATGGTAGACAATATAATGGCCGAATGCCATGGTGGAATATCAAGCGCGCACCTAGGCATAAATAAAACCATGGACAAAATTCGAAACCGATTTTATTGGGTCAATTACTTTCAAGATGTGAAAAACTGGTGCCGCCGATGTTCGACTTGTGCAGCCAGACAAGGTCCCAAAACAAGGTTCAGAGGTCAAATGAAACAATATAACGTAGGTCTGCCATTCGACCATTTCCAGAAACTAAAAAGGGCAACAAATACATCCTTGTTGTCATGGATTACTTTAGCAAATTGCCAGAAGTTTTTGCTTTGCCTAATGGTACAGTTGCAGAAGTTCTGGTAAATGATGTTTGCAGCCGATTTGGCATTCCTTTGGAACTACATTCAGATCAAGGAAGAAACTTTGAATCAAAGCTCTTCCAGAATCTCTGTGACCTTTTAGGAATACATAAAACACGGACTACGGCTTTACATCCGCAGTCAGATGGCATGGTTGAAAGATTTAATAAAACAATAGAAGAACATCTGTGCAAAGTTGTTGATGAGCACCAAACAGATTGGGACCAATATATTCCATTGTTTTTGATGGCCTATAGAACCGCCATTCACAATACGACAGGAGCTACTCCATCTAGTATCCTGTTTGGTAGAGAACTGCGTTTACCATGTGATATCATGTTTGGTTCACCTGAAGAAGAACACTTAGAGGTTAATGACTATGTCGAACGTTTAAGGCAAAAGCTGCACGATATCCATGAAGTGGTTAGAGAGCGAATAGAAATAGCCAGTGACCGCATGAAAGCGAGATATGACCTGAAAGCAAACTCTTCAGGGTTCAAAGAGAATGATCAATTCTGGCTATACAATCCTCAACGAAAAAAGGAAGATCACCTTTTTGAAACGACCATGGGAAGGGCCTTATAAAGTTGTTAAGAGAATTAATGATGTAGTCTACCGAATCCAGAAAAGCCCGAAGTCCAAGATGAAAGTTGTTCATCTAGACAGACTAAAACCTTACCTGGGAAATGTTGATCGAGACGATCAAACCTGAAGAGGAGGATAGTGTTACAAATTTAAGTTATTTAAATTTTATAGTTAGAATTTATTTAGTTTTAGTGTAGTATTAGGTTGACGTATTTTATGGTTGTATTCTTAATCTAGGTTTTAGTTGCGTTATCTGTGACACACTGGTATGCGAACGGTCCGTGTTCTAGAAAAGGGTGGAATAATTCCGAATCGAACAAGGATGGAAAATTCTCGAATAGTAGGCAGCCCGTTATATATAGGGCCGAACGTTGTGCATCGGGCAGTCAGAGATAACCAATGGTAGTGATCGCTAAATGTTAACGCGAAGTTAATAGGCGTATTAAAGTAGTGAATTATTAGCAAGTTATTAGTAAATTTAAGTGCGTGTTTTTGTACATAATTTATGGGAATAAATTGACGTATCGTTTTTAACAATTGCGAGTTTTAATTTGTCGTTGTGAACCCGTAACATTATGAATAATAAAGTTAACAGCTTATACAAAGTTAAAACAATTGACAAATTTCCCCAGTTGAAATAAAACCCCCTTAAGAAGTGTGAATAAAAGCGTAACGTACCAAGCGAAGCGTAACTAAAGAGTCAGCTCCCTCCCAACTTTCGAAAGTTTCAGTACCCTGGCTCTCTAGACATTCTCAGCTTGCCGCTAGCTGATTGGTCTAAATCTAAGCTTGCTTTAACGGATTTCTTCCACCACTCTGCTCTACAGACATTCTTGGTTGCCGTGGTCTGAAACTTAAGCTCTCTCGCATTGGCGAGAAAGACAAAGACACAAAATACCACCGCAATTCAAAGATGCGTGGACTCAGAAATTCGGTAAACTTAAAATCATACAGTGTGTTTCTTAAAAGTTGAAAATATTTAGTAGCTAATTTGTTTCCAGTTACAAAATATGAATTATTTTGATATTATTGACTCAAAGGACATATTAGCCGAATACAACTTTTATTAAAATACAGCGAACCTGAAAATATGCCTAAAAACAAGTCGCCGGAGTTGCCATAAATTTTACTTAATCTTAACTTAGTCTTGCATATAATGAATGCTTGTTGATGTCAAAACAATATTTAATTAAAAATCTTTAAAAACTTATAAATGGCAAAAATACCATTTATATTCAAACCCCGTTTTGTTACATTACTCCCCCCTGTATAAACAATTTTTTTTAAACGCAAGTCGAAATAAAATGGTTTATAACAACAAGCATTAAGTAGTGCAGACAACACAAATTTAAACTAAAACTATAACGCTCTTCGTTTCCATTTTTCTTCTCTGGATATCTGATGGTCAACAAACATTCTGGCTGGAAAAAACTTGAAGTTCCATTCTGGAAGAAAACAGCAACACTGGATTAGGTACAGCCTCTTAGATCAGCAAGTCAGCAACAAACATGGTACTGTAAGAATCAGAATATCAGTGCAGCTTAATAACAACGATAACTTAAACTAAATGAGGGCAAAATAAAATTGACAAATAAACCGAAAAATGTATAGAAATATATAATTTTAACACACATTGTTCGAAAACTATTACATTAAGGTATATATTATATACACGCTTATGCAGAAATTTATGGAGACAAAAAAAAAATGATTTAAGTTAACGTAAATAAATTAAGGGAGTCTCCAAACCAAACCGTTTCCTCAATAGTGTTAAACAAACACCAGGTACGCAGCAAGAGCTGAGTTTCCACATTGGCCATCTTTGAAACTAAGGGTGAACAGTAGACTGTGTATTGAATTTGGAAAGAAGCATCCAATTGCAGGTTTGCACAGCGACGGTAAGAAGACGTCGATTGTAGTGATGATGGCTGCTTGGCAGATCTAATGACTTTAATGGTGGAATGGCTGCTTGGTTGATTAAACTGTTTGTGGAAGAAATTTGTTGGTTGGTTGACAAGACTTTGCAATAGCTGACCTGAAAAAATAAAATAATTTTAATACAAGAAAAACAATGTTTTCAATAACAATAAACCAACCTTATGTAAAACAAAATTATTTGTTTAAAAAAAATATTATTTAAATAAAAAAAATTGAATTTTTTTTTGATTTTATGATTACATCTCATAAATAAGTTTTAGGTGAACTAAAACTAGTTAGACAGTAAAGAACCTATAAAAGGTTGTCTAACCCAAAAAACGTGTTTGCATAAAAAAACAAATTTTTAAACAAAGATAAAGGCAAGAAATTACAAACACTAACTGAAATATTAAAATTGATTATTTTAAAACTTTAAAATATATTTATACCGAATAAAAAAAAATAGGTTTATTTGACAATAATTTATAAAAAATTCAAATACGTTAAGACAAAATTAATTTACAATAACGAGAAAAAAAACGTTTAGTTGACAATATTTGAAAAAAATTTAAGTTCATTGTAATAAAAAAAACAACCCTACCAGGTTAACATAATAAACTTTAAAACAAACATGGAATACTCTATTGAAACAAAAACAAATCACATAAAAATAACTCATGTGATCGAAAGAATAACTGAAAATAAATACAAGTTAGCAAAAACAAACAAAAAATAATACAAAAACTGAAATACAAGTTTTTATCATACTTAAGATTTTAATGATTCAAAAATTTTAAATTTTATAAAGAAAATCAAATAGAACAGATAGAATAATCTCAAATGAAACAAATCCACATAGCTTTTTTTTAACTAGAACAAATCCAAATATAATATTTTTCACTAGAACAAATCAAAATATATTGATTCAATAAAGAATA
The DNA here is from genome assembly GCA_963576565.1 of Aspidapion aeneum. Lineage (NCBI taxonomy): Eukaryota > Metazoa > Arthropoda > Insecta > Coleoptera > Brentidae > Aspidapion > Aspidapion aeneum. The sequence goes on from OY755043.1 coordinate 94,775,129, forward strand.
AATCAAAATAATTCAATATAGAACAAATCAAAATATAATTCAATATAGAACAAATCAAAATATAATCAATTAAAAAAAATTAAAGAACAAATATAAATAGAACAAATCCAGCCAGATGTATATACACATTTTCAAAATTACTTAGAATAAAGCTCCTCCTAGAATTTTTCACAGTTTTTCCGAATTTGTCTTTAAAATTTCTTTCCTGAAACGTTATTTTTGCAATGTAAACTTTCTTTTCCATAGATCTTGCTAAATAATTTTTCTTTAAACATGAAAAAAATTTTTCCTTTCAAATTGATTTTCGGTGTGATTTAAGTATGTTTGAAAATGATAAGTTGGGTTTCCATTTTCTAACTAATTTGCATTTTATTTTATTTTCCAATTAATTGTAAGCTGCTTTTACACAATTTTGAAAAACTAAGAACAGCAGCGAAACAAAGCAGGTTATTATTGATGTCATTGTTTGAAAATTAGACATCTTTGCTTCAAAATACTTGACTTAATGTAAGCAAATGTTTTTAAACTTGACCAATTTAGGTTTTTATCGAATTTCATGCGCACATAGGTGGCGATATATGATTTTAAAGTGCATGAATCAAAACAAACAAAATAAAATAATCTTAGTTGATAAAAAAGCTTTAAATGTAATTATGTCTTATTATATTGCAATTGAAGCGAATGACAAAAAAAAATAAAACAAAAATGACAGTTGATGGTTGCTTCAATCGACTCTTTTTGGTGTTATCAAAAGAAAAAACTATCTTGGGTAATGAAGTCATTTCTCATTTTTCCAAAACTACTAAATAAGAACTATTTAGAGTCCAAGCAGGCAAGGGCTTACTTCAAAAATATGAAAGAAAAATTAATAAAAAAATTTTTTTTTAAAGGTATCTTAAACGATAAGGTTCTTTAGATACTGCAATACTTAAAATGAGCAAATAATTAAAAAAAATATAATAAAAATAATAATAAATGAAATAATGCTTGCTAATATACGAAAAATAAACACTGATCTTAGAAAGACTAAGTTTTACGCTAAGTTTTCCTTAAACGGTCAACTAGTGATTTAATGATTTAATTATTTACGCAAAAAGTTAAACATAAATTACTTTTTGTTTATCATTAATGGTGGAAATTATGTATAGGCTTTAGTTAATAGCAACAAAATTACTTAAAGATGATAATAGAAATAAAATTAATACAAAAATATAATTTAGGTGTTCTTGTTTAATGCTATGCCTGTGCACTAGCATGTCATCATTTAATAATGACGTTATAGTGTTAAAATATTTTAATTTTATCGATTAACTAGGACAGCAAACAGAAAGGAACAAACTAACAAAAAAAACAAACATTTTTAGAAAAAGACAACACATTTTTGTGATTTGTCATAGTTATATAGTCATAGAAAAGTTCTACAAAAATAATTGTACTTATAGAGTAAAAGAGTGGAGAATGTTTGAGTAAAGATTTTGAAAAAAAATATCAAAATTTATCCTCAAAATGGAATTTACTTGGCTTAAATGGTACAGACTGTACTTAAAGTTCGTATAGTCGAATATTTTCCATGTAGGAGAAAAACATAAAAAAATAAATATTGTTTTATTGATAAACAATACAAAAATTCAAAAATAGTTTTAAAGAATCAAATGTTATTAATTTGGATAATATTGATTTTATCAAGTTATAATATAATGAGAAGAAAAAAAAAATAGAAAAATGTATCTTAGCAATGTTAAGATTGCTATGATAATATCCAATTGGATTCAAGAATGACTTCAAAATTGAAAAATATATATATATATATATATATGTACATAAATCGAAATTTTTATTTTACCGTTGATGACATAGTTTTTATTTGGTTTGTGGGATCTTAGAAAAGTCAGAGTCTACGCACTGACTAGGAGCAAATGATCCCTATTTAAAAAAAAACAAAGCTCTTTGAAATAATGGACTCTAAAATATACTATATATAATCGATTTTACGTTAATACTTTAACCAATAGGTATTGATTTACTATACCACACATATCCATCACAAAAGAACAAAACCAAAAGGCATGTGTGGATTTTAACAAAAAATAAAATGATATTTTGTTTTTTTTTTAAATATTACAAAAAATTTAAAAAAATAATTAAAAGTTTACAAAATATCTAAAATGTTCTGATCACTAGAAAAAAAAATGACTTTAACAAAATAATAAAAAGTTAAGTATTACACTTTTTCCGTGTAGCACAAAAAACAAGATTAACATTACATATCTGACAGATGATTGATGCAGATATTATCTGAAAAGATACAATTTACTTCTACTAAAACAAAGTACAAAAGAGATTAAAGAATTGGTTTTCACGTTTAATAAGAGGTCACAAAAGCTCTGTATACCTCAATGTAGAACTGTGGCATAACGCGATAGAGACACTGTCTCTTGGTCCAGCGATTGTTACGCCAACTACCAATCTCCACAGCTAATTAGTTATTTTTTTTAATAAAATTTGTGCTTATGCACTTAGTTTTATGACAATTAGTTTTACGAGGAACATTTTACAGAATAAAAAAAACAGTTGTTTATATTTTATTTACTTGATTTTAAATATACTCTTCCATTAAGATGTTTTTGATTTAAAACTTTCTAATTCAAATGAGACTTTTTCGTTAGTCTATAGGTGTTATCACTGCTAAAGCCAAAGACAGTGGTTTTATTTATAAAATTTCAAGACAAAAGAAAATATATAAATTTCATAATGTAAATATTACCAAATGACATAAAGATTAGCTTAAATGGCTTATCAACCCTATAAAGAAAAAAGAGTAAAAATTTGATCATAAAATTTTATAATGAAAGAAAATACTTCTTTATTCTGCTGTTGTTGTCTGTTTTTCCAATCTCTGATTATTTCTTGATGTTAATATCTTTTTTATTTAAATATCACTGATAAAAATATAACGGTTTTCATTTGATATGGCATGACTCAAGAGTCGTCTACCCTTATGGTTGTATCTCCTAGGTTTTCCTATTCCTATACCATTAAACACTAAATTTCTAAAAATCCTAACTTTTAGTTACTATCTCAAATATTATCTAATTAACCTATTTTTTTTTAACCAAGTCAGAAAAATTGTCCAAATGTCTACCATAAAACCTGTTTTAAAATAATATCCCATCATCACTTCAACACAGGTTCCTGTAAAAACATATAGTGACTCTTGTATACCAAATCTAAATCATGTTTCGTCATAAATAAAAAAAATAGGTAGCTACCATTTTAAATTGAAAATTGTATTGTAAAATATAAAATTTATTCAACGACAACGCTTTTGTCTCCCTAATTAGAAAACCTAAGACACTGTGGATTCAACAGTAACAGGAAGTGGCCTTCTTCACTGAAGTTAGAAAAACACAGGTGTATAACGAAGAAAGAAACTAGTCTACATCTTGTTAAATAAATTTTCCGGTCTATTGTGTATCCAGTATAACTCAAAAATGAGTTGCCGACATGACGAAATAGAAAATTATCTAGATTTCTTACTGGTATCTACTAGGTGTGACGTCACTGTCTTCATTAACCTACCCTGATATAACTTTTATTCGTTTCATAGGTAAAGTTTTACTTCTACCTTGAATAGTTTTTCCCAAATTTAAATTCCCATTTTTACAAAATTATTTGACTTGAAAGAAACCCAAAAATCCAACCCATATATTTTTCCGTTGTTTTTGACCAGTTCACCTGTAGACCATGTAAGCTATAATATGACGATTATTAATTCAGTAGTTTTCTTGATAAAGATTGGTTAAAACATTTAACTGACTATACCGTAACCCTATGTTCAAAAATTGAGTTACGATATTAGGAGATACAGCAACAAACACAACGAATATAGACCAATTGAAAATTTTTATTATAGGTATACCATAGAAACACCCTCTTGAGTGGAGAAGAAAAATTTTCTCAATTTCCCTTCTTCTCAATGACTGGGGAGTTTAAAATCCAGCTAAAAACACTCATTCCATAAAAAACATTTTATAAAATAATCTATAATATAATAATACAAACAGCGAAAAAATTAATTCGCCCTCGTCTTACAAAAAAAACAAAAGAAAAAGAAAACGCGACGATTCCACTTGGCGAATTATTATTGGTCTATTGTTTTATAACATTCCTTATACATCAAAAGATGAATACATCGAGCACATATCAATTTTGCCATACCATGTAGCCATATCAAAGTTACGTTAAAAGAAAATTCTAGGACGTAATTCAAAAATACTTCCCTCTCACATATTTACTCAACAGATAGAAATAGACTTTTGTCATTTATAAAAATATCTCAAAATTACTAAACAATTTTAGAACAATTAGTTCTTAAAAACATTTAACTTGATGTTTTGGTCATATACAACTGAATACAAAACAATACAATCCTGAAAAAAAAAATATTAATTGAGTAAAATTTTTGGGGGAAAAGTCCAGAGAATCGTAGACCTCTACAGTTGTCGGATGTCATGGTCTTCACCTATAAAATAAAATGAAGTTATAACACTAATTTAATACATGGTTTAAACAAATATAATAAAACTTTTTCTTTAAAACATCATTCAATGAATTTATTAGGCTTTTGACATAGTGTTTAGGCACTATTATTTTTCTTTTCATTAAAATCGGTCTCGTAGTTATTAAAAATTAAACAAAATTATAAAAAATTTAAATGAGTGCTCATAAATTATGAGGATTAGATGATAATTAAAACCTTTTAGGTAAATAAAAACAATAAAAGCTCTACGAATGCAAAATTTTAAGTTAAAATGCTAAGGCATTACTTAATTAATTTATGTTATATATTTTTTTATATAATGATTGTCAGGCTTGTTTTGCAATGCAAGAGAAAAGATATCTTTAGTGTCAAAATTGCAAATATTGGAACAAAAAAAAACTTAAAAACTCAAAACAAAGATGATTGTCCCTTTTGACATCGACGATCTAATCTAAAAACTCAAGAGAGAGATTGTTCATTTTCACTTTCAGATTGATCTAGGATCTAGATTAATAATTTTTGTAGGTTTTTCAATATATGTGTAGCTTGAGCTATTACAAAAAAATTTAAGTTTTTGGCAAAGAATGGGTAGGGGATGAAATGTCAACTACCTCTAATTCAGAAAAATTAATCGTTTATTTAAACAACTACACTTTCCATTCCATTCCAATGGAAAGTGTCGAAATGGATGCAATAAGAAGATCAATGAGAATATCCAGAACTGATCATATAAGAAATGAGATCATAAAAGAAAGAATGGGAATCGAGGGAAGCATAACTGATGACATCACAAAAAGGCAACTGATATGGTACGCCCATGTACAACGGATGAGCGACGAAAGATTACCAAAACAGGTCCTAGAATGGCAACCAATAGGGCGCAGAAAAAGAGAGCGTCCTAAACTGGAATGGCAACAGTCAATCCAAAGATCAATGAGTCAAAAAAAAACCTGACGGAAGATGACTGTCATGATCGAAGGAGTTGGAGAATGGGCGTCGGACAACGTAGAAAAACGTTCTAAACCGACATAGTAGTAGTAAACAACTACTGTATAGAGTAAGTCCAACTACAGCAAAATAGTAATAACACATTCAAAAACAGTCTTTTGAAAAAAAAAGGAAGTTTTAATTAAACAGGATAAGAAGATTACAGTAAGTTAGCAAAGAAACAAATGTACTAAATCTTATGCCTGCCTAAACACTGTTCATTGTTTTTAGGGCTTGAAAAAGGATTAATTAAATCCGAAACGTTGCCAAAGGTACCTTAGTTTCTTTTTGGTCTGTCCTCTACCCACGAATACCTACCTAAATCTTTTGGTTACCAAGATATTTACGCACGCAAGTTATTATCTCTGTGCAAATAACTTAAAACTTTTGAGATTCAGTGCTATTTACATGTGCTAATAATATCCTGGCTGTATGTATGTATCCAACATTTTCTTGGAACACAAAGAAAAAACAAAAGAATACTAAAAAAGAAAGAAAATTCAAATTATTTGTATACTAACTCAATTCGCAGTCAAAACTGTGAAGTAGTTTGATTAACAGAAAAAACTTAACTGAAAAATTATAGAACTTTATGCATATAATAGCTTAGCTAAGAAGGCATTGTGTTATTGGCACTTCAAAAAAAAACATACAGTACGAAGTACGGAGTAGGCCTGGCAAATAGACCTTTCTTTTGGGCTACTTTTTGTTAGCAGTTGATAAAGATTACTATGATAAAAAAAATGACATGAACAGATAAAACAAATCAAAATTATCGAACCAACTCAAAACTTGAGAAACATTTTTACATATCTTTTAAATCTTAACATGGACAAAAAAAATACTAACCAATAGGTTTATGTTTTATTAGTTGTCTTAAACAAAAATTAAGGTTCATAGCTCAAATGACACGTTTAAGATTGACAAAATGGGAACAAAATTTCATTGCTTTTTTTTAAAATGATAGATAGAAATTTATGTAAGCTGTTTTACTCATATATAGCTGTACCTCACTGTACACGCGAGTCTATTGTGTAACACTGTAAATTACTCATTTTTTTAACGTTTTACACGACGTGGTAGAAACACATGGTTTGGCCAATATACTTATATATTAACTTAGTAGCAAAATTTTAAGAAGAAGAATGATCTAGATCTTACGAGAATGTACTGGTCAACTGTAAAAAGTTTTTATGAAAAACTTTATATCATATAGATATCAAAATACCAATTTTTTTTAGTTTGTAAATAAAAATCTTATATATTTCTTTTAATTTAACGCACAAAAATCGTCACATGTGATGTGGTTACGAGAATATTAGAAATAATGTACATAAGCCATTATTTTCTAGATTTAGCTGGTCAACTCAAAAATAACCGACCGACCTTAATGAAATTTAAATCAAGGAACTGCATTTCTCACTATACATCTTGTTTGAAAAATATGAAAATAAATTTTAGTACCCGTGAATGAAAAATCAAACCCGGGTTTCATGCTACCCACGGAAAAGTATGAGAGAAACAAAACTTTTGTTTTTCACGAAAGCTTGTTTGATCTATAAATATAATATCATAGTTTAATTGATAGATACCGTAAAGTTAAACGTGAATAGATGCATCAGGTGCGGATCTACGGGAGGGTAAATAGAATGAAATTTCCCCCCCAAATCTTAAAATATATTTGTTTTGGATACACATAATACACTGGTCTGGACAATATGCAAAACAGTTCTATGCAATATTTATTATAATATTTCCTTCCCCAAATAAAGTTCCCAGATACGCCACTGTTATGTGTACGGACCAACGAAGTAGGTAAAGAACATAGGCTCTCTACGAGACGTTTTTTTCCCAGATGTGTTTGTTTTAAAAATTCAAGACCATTTCTTTGTGCACTTGGATGAATAGAAAAGGGGCTCTATACAAAACGAGCCATGTGTTTTTCAAAATTATGAAGTGGTCTATTTGTGGACATTTTAATGGCCCAGACGTTTGAAATTGGTCATAAAAACGAAAATCTAAAATTTCAATGCAGGCCATATTTGTTAAGAAAAAATCTTTATTATACTTAAATTGATTCAAGCAAATATACAGGGTATATTTTTGCAACGGTATTTGCAATAATTTTCAAAATCTGATTTAGTTTTTCAAAATAGTTTATTTGCGTGAAACAATACACTTTACTAATCATTAAACTAATTAAGTCGTTCAACTAATTTATGTCTCGTTTCCTTACTTCTAATCCTATCTAATGATTATTAATCAAAGGGTTTTATATTTGTTGTTTGATTTTAATTAATTTTATAATTAAGTTAGCTTATTGGTTATGTATAACCTAAATTTCCATATTTCCATATTGCGGTTTCTCTTTAACCACTCTTTAATTATTAAATGGGAATTTTGATATATTTATTTTAATAATTATTATTTATGTTAAATAATATTATTTTTAAGATTATGTATAAAATTATTACTAACTCAAAATACACGAGTTTTTATTTTAGGAAAAATATCAAATACCTTTATCCAATTTCAAAGGTCAAGTCAAATTTAGAAGAATAGATTGATTTATCATTATCTTTGGTTAAATTTTAGAAACAATTTTTAGTACTTCTCTTATACAGTACAGAAAAGGTGCTATTAAGCAATCGTTTTAGCTTTTCTGGTGGTTTAGGTTACACCTACATATTACATCAAACATGGTACTTTGATCTTATCGAATTTGTTTATTTAAATTGTTTATATTTTTAGTTGTTTAAAATATGCTACTTAATTTTGCATATCTTTTTAATAAAAATCAATAATGTACCTATATAGTCATAAAGACATGGCGATGACCTGTAAACTTGGTCTTTTTAATAAAAATTACAAGAAAATATCTTCTAGCTTCAAACTAATCAAAACGATTTCCAGTTACAACAAATTATCATTTTAAAACAAGTAAAAACGGTTAAGAAAAATCTTTACTGTTTTAGAACATTTTTTCCAAAAAAATTACTGTATGGCTTTACTAAAGATTATTTCATTTAAGACATGGTCGATAGCACCAATACATTTGTTAAATCGATCATCTTTCTGTCAAACAAATGTATTGTAAACTGAAGACCTTGAGAAAATAAAAGAAATAGGGAAGAACCACAAATGAGATGACGGACGATTTGAAGAAACATGCGGGAACTAGATGGATGAACACGGCGTCATACAGGAAAGAGTGGAAGATATTGAAGGAGGCCTATATCCAAAGATGGATCAAAGAAGGATAAATAAATAGATAGATAGCACCATTCTTTTTTAAAGGTTTTAATGAATATACTGTTAAAATTACAAATGCAAAACTTGCCTAATTACCGTGAGAATAAATACCTAACTCAAAAATTACTGTCAAAAAATTATGTTTTCTGTCTACTGTGTTCTGTGGTAACTTGTGAATGTCACACACATTATGCACAGAAAAATGAGATTTTCACTCTTGTTACTTAGACAATAAAACTAGTGGTAGTTCTTATAACAAATAATGTTTAATTACAACTTGTGCAATATCAATCACTGCTCTAGGTGGCATTTTAGTATAAAATACAGATGATAAAATAAAGGACTTTATAAATAAAAATTTTGACTCGATCTAAAATATGTACTGAGATAAACGCTTATGCGCAGTTTTCAATAGGTAATATAGTCCTCTCTTAAGTTTAGTTAACGTGTTTTGACTTTTAAGTTAATTGGTGGATAATTTATTTATTTTCCCAGTAAAGTTATTATTCAATACAATGACATACGAATAAAAAAATAGGATGAAACTCTCTCTAAATAGGCTAAGTTGTGTTACCATCTGTAACTAGTAAACCGATATGGATCCCATTTTTAATTTTTCTACCAAAAACGTTTAGTTTTCTGTTAGGTGAACGTTTCGATTTTTGAACATATAAAAAATAACGAAATTTTTCTGCTAAAGGTGGTTATTTTATGGCTTTGATTTAAAATAGGTCGAATTTTCTTAATATCCTTTCTCAGGACATAACTTTAGATTTTTCTCGAAAAAAAAATAGGTCTTTAAAGTTAGACATCTACCAAATTTTAATGTTGACAAAGATCAGTATTTTTTTTGTATGATCAAAAGATATAAGCTTTTTATTAAGCTCCTTAATAATTTTTAAATTTTTTAGTATTTATCCAGAAATCCTACATCATGGTTTTAACTCAGAATGATCTAGTTGGTTATTCGTTTTAGGTTTTAATTTTAAAGGTGTTAATATTTTATAAGATATTTAAGTGTGATAAGTTCATTTATTAACATAAATAGTTAATTACCTAATTACTTCGCATGTAGCGGATTAATTCCTTTAAGGGCAAAGATAATGATTCCTCTTTAAGCAAAAAACAATTTTTATTGTGATTTTTCCCAAAATCTACATAATACCTGAGACAAAATTAGTTTACGACTTTTAACGACCAAAACACAAAAGTTTTTGTCCGGACAATTTAGTTAGCTTTACCTGAAAAGAAAATTGAATGAAGGGTTCTACGATAGGTTTTTCCATTTCATATTATTTAATTAGGTATACCATTTTGCAAAAATGGCTTGACAATAACTTATGATAATAAACGACAATGTACTTTTTAATTTAATTAAAAATATTATGAAACGAAATTCACTTGATTACCTACATGTTAGTGAAAGAAAATAAATAAAATAAAGTCTCTCTCAAAAAAAAACCAAAAAAATATACAGGAGGTTGTTTTTACATTTACCTCACTTTACTTAAAAGCTGTGAATTTGCAGATTGTGCTGATAATATCAAACTTAAAAAAAATCAAATTTTCTTTTATGAAAAGAATAATACGTCATAAGAAAATTATAAAGCAAAAATAGTTCGACAAGTACGTCGTTTTAAAGAATGCTATGTTTGAATGCTATGTTTTGTAACATAAAACGTAAATTTTTATTTTTAATTTGATAATAATTGTATAGAATCGATCTCAGCTGTGGCTACATTTATTTAGTCCATGGTTTTAACAAATTAGTGCTTTAAAAAATTTGAAAGATTTACTTGTGGACCTCATAATAAAGAAATTTCTGATTTTTTTTTTATTTTTTGTTTGTCAAACACACTGTGTTTTTTTTATTACAATCTAGTCAGTAAGACTAATTAGCAATTTTGTTTTAACTTAATTTACTAGAAAAGTCAGATTTAAACTTAGGGTTCACTCAACAGTTCTCCCCGCTTTGTTTAGTCTGTAACTCACAATTGTGTTGTGTTTATAGCATTATTTTGTTTTATGTGTAATTCACTTAGTTTACTAGCTCAAACGGCTTCACTCTTTTTAGTCGTCGAACTAGCATAGTATTGTCTAGAAGCTGAATTGCTTCCACATTCACATGCCGATGGAGTCTATCTTCATGGATTTTTGCGTACTTTTTTATAGTCTCTGCTACAGTTTCTATTTTTAGATCTCGATGAAGGTCACTATTTCGAACGTACCAAGGTGCATTCACAATGTTTCTTAATACTTTATTTTGAAATCTCTGTACAACTAGAATGTTACTCTCTTTAGCACAACCCCATAGTTGAATACCATATGTCCATACTGGTTTCAGTATTTGTCTATAAAGCAGTAACTTATTATGAATTGTTAAATTGGACTTCCTTCCAATTAGCCAGTTCATTTTTCTATACCTTATCTCAAGTTCTTCTTTTTTTTTCTTAACATGTGCTTTCCAGCGCAATTTGGCATCAAGTGTCATACCTAGATATTTGGCCTGATTCGAATATGGTACTGGAATGTTGTTAATTGTTATTTGTATGTGATTTATATTTTTGTTTGTAAAATCAACATGAATTGATTTGGTTTCATTTAATTTTATTCGCCACTTTGTGGTCCAACTGTGAATTTGGGTGACTGCATCCTGAAGTTTCTCTATGCATTTTTCAATAGATTTTTCTACCGTCAATAAACCAGTATCATCGGCAAATGTTGCTAAGTGACAATTTTCTGACTTTGGGATATCACAAGTGAATAATAAGTATAGATAAGGGCCTAGTACGCTACCCTGGGGCACGCCTGCTTGAATTTCTCTTAAATTTGAGTATGAGTCTTCCTGTTTTACTCTAAAATGTCTATCAGATATGTATGATTCCAAAATATCCGAATATTGTTTTGGCAGAAACCTTTTTAGTTTAAAATTAAGGCCTTCATGCCACACTTTGTCAAATGCTTGTGCTACATCTAGAAAAACTGCAGAACAAACTTTTCCCTCTTCTAGTGCTTTTTCTATTATATTAGTAATTCTGTGTACTTGATCTATCGTGGAATGCTTGTCTCGAAAACCAAATTGATAAGATGGAATAATTTCTTGTCTTTCTATGATGGGTTTTATTCTTTTAAGCAATAATTTTTCATAGAGCTTGGATATAATTGGCAGCAAAGATATTGGCCTGTAAGATGACACGTCATGGAGTGGTTTTCCCGGTTTTGGAATCATGATAAATTCTGCAACTTTCCACAGTTTAGGTACATACCTAAGCCTAAAAGACGCATTAATTAGGTTGCATAGTTTTACGATAGCTTTTCTGGGGAGTTGTTTTATGACTACCCCGTTAATAAGATCATACCCTGGGGCTTTTTTCGAATTAATATTTTTGATTTCTGTTAATATTTCTTTTGGTGATGTAAGCTTAATATGGTCCTCGATTTGATGGGGTTCATTTAAATGAAAGTGTTCATCTGGTGCTTCGTGGGGCTGAAATGTTTTTTCTAAATGACTTGCAAAAATATCTGTTTTTTCTTCGTTACTCCTTGCCCACTGGTTGTTAGATTTTCGTATGGGTGGAATTTGGATAATTGGTCTTTTAAAATCTTTGGTTGCTTTCCAAAGGGAATAGTCGGTATTTTTATCATCTGTAAGTTCATTAAGAAAATGGTTAATAGATTCATTTTTTATTACTAGAATTTCTCGCCTAATGCGCTGCGTCATGTTGTTGAGATTTGTTTTGTCCCGAGGATCACGGCTTTGTTGCCACTTTCTTCTTAGTTTCCTTTTTTCCAATATAAGGTCTCTAATTTCCTTTGGATAGTTTTTTCCCTTAAAAATTCTCTTTGGTTTTGGACTGTTTTCCCAAGCTGCTTGTTGAATATTTGTAACAAAATAATCAACTTCTTTATCGATTTGTTCTGGCGTTTGCAATGGTACTGATAGGTTTATTTTTTCTGACAGACTTTGTTTAAAACTAATCCAGTCAGTCAGTTTATTAACTAGTGAGATATTTGCTTCTTTCTTTATTATGTTTTTACTAAGAGTTAGAATAATAGGTGAATGATCTGAGTGTAAATCAAAACTTTCTTCTATATCTACAAAACTTAAAGATATATTTTTTACTATAAAAAAAACAATTAGATCTGGAATTTTTCCTGGATCTGTTGGATAGTATGTGGGCTTACCAGTTGATATCGGCTCACATTGATATTCACTAATAGCTTGCAAAAGTTCTTTTCCTTTAGAATTCGTCAGTCTAGATCCCCAGTAGGTATTTTTTGCATTAAAGTCACCTCCTTTCTGAGAAAATTAAGATATTGATTTTTCTTTAGTAAGTGCCTTGGTGGTATATAGACAGCACTTATGACTAATGTATATGTTTTGGTTTTTACACTTACTAATGTAGCTTGAATCTCTATGGTTTTATATCCCATCTCCTCATAGTGTGATATATTTTCTTTAATTATTACAGCACTTCCCCCATGTGCAGTATTGCTAGGGTGAGTTGTATGATACACTTTATAACCTTTAAATTTAATGTGAGACTGGTTAGTGAAATGCGTTTCTGACACAAGACAGACGTCAATTTTTTCTATGTCTAGAATAACTTGCAAGTCTTGCTGATGTTGCAAGAGACCATTGGCATTCCAAGCTAGGATTCTAAGATTACTGACCATTTTGAGGCATATTGGTAGCTCCGATATTGCTACTTTCTAGTTTAGTTAATCGCTCATCAAGTTTGTTCAATTTCTCCAAAATTAATTGTAGTGTTTGTTCCATAGTATTTTGACTACTGATATTAATATCAGGTATAGTAGCTGCTGCTGCTACTTGGCTGTATGTCCTTGTCACAGAGTTTTGTGTGACTGTGTTTCTTGTCTGTTGGTTTTGTCTATTTGTACTCACGTTTGGTATGAGATTCGGTTTCTTAGGTTTATTTTTCAATTTTTGTATTTCCTTAGCAACAAGGCATCCTCTGTAGTTAGCAGGATGCTTGCCTCCACAGTGGATGCATTTTGGATCAGATTCTTTTGGTTTGGGGCATTCTACAGTAAGATGTTTCCCCGTGCATTTTACGCAACGTGGTTCTGTAGCGCAATATTTTTGCGTGTGTCCATAAGATTGGCATCTTTTGCATTGAGGGACTAACTTTGAGGTTTTTAGTGCTTTTATTTCCACTTCAATCCCAAGGATACTGGAAATTTCAAAAATTTTGTTGATATCTTCATCGTGGCTAAATGTGAGCATAAACATGTTAAGAGGTTGTCTTGTTCTCCATTTAAGTTTGTTGCTGGCCTCCAGTGCCTTAAAACCTTTTTTTTGTAGATTAGCTACAATTTTTTGTGGGTCACATGAGAAGTGTAGCCTATTCGCTATTACTCTAATTGGCCTTATTTGTTTGTTTTCGTATGAGTGCCATTGATGCTTTATTTCATTAAGCATTTTAGTAACCAGCCGATAGCTGTCTGCGTCTTGTACATTTATTTTAATATTTTCGTTATTTAAAACTTTTATTTTAACTCCTTGTATGATATTTAACTTTTCATAAATATCATTAAAATTATTTACGCCATTTACCATAATCGGTGGAGGTAATGAAGCTTTTTTAACCTTAGTTGGGAGTTCTTCATTTTGTGTTTTATTGGAGGGCTCTCCAGTGCCCGAGTTTTGTTGTGGTGGTGAGAGTGAAGTATAAATTTCTGATAATCGACAAAGTTGTTACTGAGATACAAAGAAATCAGTCAGTCACGTTTATTTTCCAAAAAGAAACTTGTGTGCAATTTGAAAAAAAAATACATTTTGAAAACCTGCAAATATAAAAATATAAAATTTGAAAATACGTGGTTGCATACTGATGGTTTGAACTTGTGCTAAATCTCAATGTATGATATAGAGAGTACAAAAATTACAAAATGACAAAAAAAAAACATCTATCACATATTCCATACAAGATATTGCTAGTAGCTAGGTCTGTTTTTGGAGTTTATCCTGACCAGACCCTTTCAACAGTCCTGTAGCACAAATTTATGAGAGATGAAATTGCCATGATGATTGCAAATAGGCTATAGCAGAGCTATGCTACATACGCTTGCATGGAAATAGTTAGAAATTATAATTTTTAAAGTTATGATGCAATATCAATGGAAAATTACTTGAGAATAATTAATTACACCATTGTGGATACTTAGATGGTCAAATAATTTGGCTTAGGTACTTTTTGCCAAATGAAGTTTTAGGTACTAAACAAAACAATAAAACCAAAATAAAGTAAAAATATCGATATCTATAAAGAAAAAATATTTATAAAAAACAATGTTATAATGACTTAACATAAATTTTTGTATTATTTATACAAAAAATGTTATTAAATATTAATAAAAGAGGTTTAATGGTTCAAAAAACAAAAAAAACTGTTATTAATGCAATAAAAAAAATAAAAAAATATCCTCCCTTAGTTATATTTGACGGGTGTCTTAAAAAAAATCAATGGTTTGTCAGAGGAAGGGTTGGCAATTAATGTTTCAGCCAACTGGTCAAAAATAAAGAGTTGCGTAGTCTTTTTTATGTGTTTTTAATAAAAGATTTTTTAATAAATTCTGCTAGAAAAACAAAAGCTCCTTAAGTTTCTACAAAATAGGCTGTTAATGGCAAGAGAATGATAACTTTAACGAGACCTTATTTTAACAACACTGTGTTACAATTAAGACGAAATAATGGATTATTTTCTCCATTTTGTTTAAATAATGTTTTTATGGAACAATTTTAAAGTTTACCAACGAATTTTGGAGTTATAACTCAAATCTAGAGTTCAGTAAAGCTTTATTAAGGCAGAAGGTTGATCCTTTCGCATGCTGGAGAATCCGTCCTCCAGATAGAAATGACAGAAAAGAGCATTTTATTTGCTGGCATATTTGGATAGTATTCAAACTTAACTTTTCAATAAAAAATATTCTACCAATTTATCTTGATCATATATTAATAGAAAAATTGTCATGACATTGACATTTTCCTTGTATTTACTGTTTCAAGGACAAAAAATATTCAAAAATATTGAAAATACACATAATTGTAACACAGATTATAACGTTAGTAAATTAAACAACGAAAAACAGTTATGGCACATCTTCCAACAAATTAGTTTTGGTTTTCAAAAACTAGACAAGACTATTTCTTTTAAAACAAACAATTTTACAAAAATTTCCTTAATTTTTCCAACAAAATACTCCCAATGGGTTAACTAAAGTACTACTGAGTTTTTCTCAAACTTCCAACATAAAATGTTCCAAAATTTTTCCCAAATTTTCCCAAATTTTCCAAAATTTTTTCCAAAAACTAAATTACCCTGAACTACTGACACCACTTAACAGGGGCTTAGTATGACAGTGGTACTGTCACCTCAAGTGGCCAAGGCTTAAATGTTGTAAGCTACCAACTTAGGCTACAACTTATATAAATTATAAAAAGATTAAATGTTACTATATGTTATTAAATTTACACGATCTCGAAAGAGAATTTGACGGTTCTTGGAGGAAATAAGTGCTATAAATATTTTTTCTCAAATGTATAACCTATGTAGGATAATCATAGATACCTTTTCAATTTTCTTCTTGTAGCTTCACACTTTCCTTCTTATATTTATTAATTGAATATGAACTTTTTACTACTATTAAGCTTTTGTATTCAAATATTTACACTTCTTAAACTTTTAGGTTTTATAAACCTTTCGTATATTTGTTGTAAATATATATATTTATCAATATTTTAAACGTTGATTGAATGGGTGAAACCATTCAATCAACTGTTTAATTTACTTAATATTACTGTTTAGGTTTGGGATACGGGGTACGGGGTAGACCTCGTCAGATGTCTATCAGGGGAAATGAATCGACCCCTGCCCTCCGTAGATTCCAGGTACTCTCTGACCCTGAGAGTTAGCACCTGTTTAGGGTCCCATTCCCAGGGTTACGGGAGAAGACCACATCGGTATGAAAGGCGGAGAGGATGGACCTCGGTACGGTGATCATAGCGCAGGTGGCAACCCTTTCTTTTAGGGATAGTATAAAAGAAGAAGATGCTGCCTTGTAGTACCGGCGTTGGAATCGTCAAAGGCTAGGGGAAGAAAACCTCGATCAAAAATCACCTGGTCCTCCAGGTTGGGGGTTGGGGCATTAGACTAACTCTCTGATACCCGGAAAAAACGTACACAGTTAAAAAACCCAATCAAACGCCTCGGAAAGAAATGAAAAACCTAAGACGAACCAAGCAAAGAAACAGGAATATGATTTTTGGTACATGGAACGTACAAGGAATGAGTCGAAAAGTGAATGATATAGTCCATGAGTGCAGTAGAATGAAGGTTGACCTTGCTGTACTAACAGAAACGAAGAAGAAAGGAAAAGGATCTGAAAACCTAGGACAGTATGACCATTTCTATAGCGGAGTGGCAAAAGAAAAACATGCGCAACAAGGAGTATCTATTTTGGTCAACAAAAGATTTAGAAAATATATCACCAACTGGGAAGCAGTAAATGAACGGCTAATAAGAATGAATATAACAATAAAAGGAATGAGACTTACGATTTTTGGAATCTATGCGTATAATGACGATGCAAATGTAGCCGTGAAAGACAATTTTTTTGAAGAAATCCACAATGAAATATCAGCAGTAAGTACATCTAGAGAAATTGTAATATTGGGAGATTTAAATAGTAGAACAGGTAACAGAGTAAATGATCTGACAGTTGGCCAATATGGAGAAGATGTTGTTAATGACAATGGAAACCGGCTTATCACAGTATGTGAGCAATTAGACCTAAAAATCCAAAACGGTTTTTTCCAACATAAGAAAATACACAAATATACCTGGACCAAACCCTCACAAAACCTGAAATCCGTCATTGATTATCTTATCACTAAACAAAAGACAAAACTAAAAATTCAAGATGTCAGAACAAAGCGTGGATCAACATGCGGAAATGATCACTATTTTCTGGAGACCAAAATTCTATTTCCTTATCAAGGCCGAAGCCTCCATCAACAAAATCTTGATGATACAGTGAATGAGGAAATTGATCACTGTCAATATAATCTACTAAGCCTAGAACATGACAGCGTAAAAAACTTATACAAAAAGAGACTGAACGAAAAACTTAATTCAAGTTCAGGTGAAACCCCAGATGAGGAATACGAATGTATCACATTAAGCATCCATCAAGCTGCAAAAGAAGCACTAGGATTAGTGGAAGAAACTCCTAAAAGAACAAAACCATACTGGTGGGATGCTGAGATTGAAAGTGAAATAGAGGAAAAAAGGAAATTATATCACACGTACTTATCCCAAAAGACAGATAGAAGCAGAGAAGAATACAAAATCGCGCAATCAAAGGTGAGAAGAATGATCAGTGATAAGAAGAATCAATCATGGATGCAAAAGTACCAGAAAATAGATTCTTACTTAGGAGGTAGGAGAAGTACCGAAAGCTGGAAAACTATAAGATCGATCAAAAAAGAAACATGCAGAGATATTATTTCACCAATACCAGACAAAGAATGGGATGAGCATTTTAAAAAACTTTTAACTGAAGATAGAGCAGAATTCAAGGAAGACGAAAGAGACAATATCATTAGAACGATGGGATCTCCAGTACCCCTCACAATATCTGAGGTCAAAAACGTGTGCAAAACCTTAAAAAGCGGTAAATCTGCCGGACCCGGAAATATCCCAGCTGAACTTATTAAATATGGCACTGAAGAATTGTTTTGTAGATTACGGAATCTTTTCCAAAGATATTTAAATGGAGCTGTAGTACCAACTGAGTGGAAAACGTCATATATATCCACAATACACAAAAAAGGAAGGAAAGATATATGTGACAATTATAGAGGTATATCTGTAACTAGTACGCTAAGCAGAATATATGGCAAAATAATAAGAAATAAAGTGGAGAGCGAATATAAAGATATGGAGGCAGAAGAACAAGCTGGATTCAGGGCGGGTAGATCGACTTCAGATCATCTCTTTTGTATAACCAAAGTTATTGAAAAGAAAATGGCATACGGACAAGAGCTCCATCTACTTTACGTAGATTTGCAGAAGGCATATGATAGTATACCACTAAATCTACTTTGGAAAGCGTTGGAAAAGACAAACATAAGCGTGGTAAGGCAAAAGTTAAAATAAAAGCAAAACTAACCAAAGGCTTTCAAGTAAATAAAGGTCTTAAACAAGGTTGCTGTATCTCGCCTACGCTCTTCAAGATATATTTGGAACAGGTCCTTAAAGTCTGGAAGAGAAAATGCCAAAACATGGGAATTCCGTTGAATGAAACCACCTTGTATACTTTATGTTTCGCCGATGATCAGATAGTGGTGGCTCAGGATTATGACGACCTCGAATATATGACACGAAAACTAATAGACGAGTACAATAAGTGGGGACTAGAGGTTAATATCAATAAGACAGAGTATATGTGTATTGGTGGAACGAAACAGGATCTAATCTTAAATACTGGGCAGCGAATTCAGTCCTGTGATGAGTATAAATACTTGGGTCTAAAAATTACAGCTGACGGAACACTAGATAAAGCTATAAAAGATAGAAACGTACAAGGAAGAAAAGCAATAACTTTATTAAATGGAATAATTTGGGACCAAAGTATATCAAAACATAACAAAAAGCTTATATATAACACCATTGTAAAAAGTATTATTACATACGGCTCAGAAGTATGACCAATCAAAGATAGAACAGAAAAAATGCTTTCCGCTACGGAGATGGACTATTGGAGAAGAGCAGCAGGGAAATCAAAAAGCGAAAGAGTTACCAATCAAAGAATAAGAGAAATTATGACAGTGGGTGAACGTACTCTAGTGGATGATATAAGAACAAAACAACTGGTGTGGTACGGACATGTACAAAGAATGGATGATGGAAGACTACCTAAACAAATATTACAATGGAAACCAACTGGCCGAAGAAAACGAGGAAGACCAAGGAGAAGCTGGAGGGAAGGAATAGATAGTGAAGTAAGAATAAGAGGCCTAGATGATGAATTATGGGCAAACAGAAACGAGTGGAGATTGGGTATCGGAAGACGTAGAACGTTGTGAAACCGATAAATATATATATATATATATATATATATAGGTTTGGGATATATTGTTAAAGAAAAATGCCGA
This sequence comes from Aspidapion aeneum, assembly GCA_963576565.1. Taxonomy (NCBI): domain Eukaryota; kingdom Metazoa; phylum Arthropoda; class Insecta; order Coleoptera; family Brentidae; genus Aspidapion; species Aspidapion aeneum. The sequence goes on from OY755043.1 coordinate 94,795,087, forward strand.
TTTTAGGGCAACGAATGGTTTGTATTTTGATGATAAAAAACCATAAAAAAGTTAAACACATTATTTCAAAACACTGGAAACAGTAATAATCAATAGTTTTAAAATTAATAAACTCCAAAAGAAAAGACCAAAATAATTATGAATAATAAAGTTAACAGCTTATACAAAGTTAAAACAATTGACAAATTTCCCCAGTTGAAATAAAACCCCCCTTAAGAAGTGTGAATGAAAGCGTAACGTACCAAGCGAAGCGTAACTAAAGAGTGAGCTCCCTCCCAACTTTCGAAAGTTTCAGTACCCTGCTCTCTAGACATTCTCAGCTTGCCGCTAGCTGATTGGTCTAAATCTAAGCTTTCTTTAACGGATTTCTTCCACCACTCTGCTTTACAGGCATTCTTGGTTCCTGTGGTCTGAAACTTAAGCTCTCTCGCATTGGCGAGAAAGACAAAGAGACAAAATACCACCGCAATTCAAAGATGCGTGGACTCAGAAATTCGGTAAACATGAAATCATACAGTGTGTTTCTTAAAAGTTGTAAATAGTTTAGCTAATTTGTTTCCAGTTACAAAATATGAATTATTTTGATGTTAGTGGCTTAAATGACATATTAGCCTAATACAACTTTTATTAAAATATAGCGAACCTGAAAATATGCCTAAAAACAAGTTGCCGGAGTTGCCATAAATTTTACTTAATCTTAACTTAGTCTTGCATATAATTAATGCTTGTTGATGTCAAAACAATATTTAATTAAATGTCTTTAAAAACTTATAAATGGCAAAAATACCATTTATATTCAAATCCCGTTTTGTTACAAATGTACACATGATTGGCAAGGCGATTGTATAATATACAAAACAATATTTGAAACAAAAATATTTTTGTTAGAACCACTGAACTGATTTTGCTAATTCACACCTTATTGTAAGTGGTAAAAATGCAGATTTTTTATTGATTTAAAAAATAAATAAAACACTTTCGCTACATAATAATAAACGGGCATCTTTGAAGGGTACAATTTTATTTCGTCCGCTACCTTGAATTTTGAGATGGCGGACAAAAAAAAGACATTTAGTAAAAACTCTGATTAATTCTCTGCCAAGTGCAGTTTGTCCCATTAAAATCGATGGGGTAGTTTAAAAGTTATAATTAAAAAAATATTGTCCGGTTTTTTTTGGTTCACCCGGTAATTTTCAATCAATTAATCTATCGTTCAATTTATAGGTAACTTCTAATATTTAATGTTGACAAAGCCCCAATTTTCGAAAAATAGGAACTAATCAAAGCCCCAATTTTCTAAAAATAGGAACTAATAAGTAGCGATGGTGGATGACCTGAATTGAAGTTAGATTATCCATAAATTTTTATGGGAAACTGCATTTTTATGTGTTTGAGGTTAAAAACCTTTACAGAACTTATGACCTATTTTATTTAGCTTGACATGTTTTACAATATATATAGAGTGTTATGACTGCGAACTAAAAACTAGTATCCAAAAACAAACATAAAAACTTCGAAACTTATAGGACTCGACACCTTTTTAAAAGTTAATGTAAAGAACAAGCTAGAGGTGCTATTAATTAATTTTTCGCAAAAAGGGGAAAACACTTAAGACCTTTCCACAACTTTTTTAATTAATCGTCTTAGAAAATCACATACCTAATATTATGTTTAGCAAGCGAGACAGCTAATTGTAAATATTATGGCTAGTATATACCAATGAATTATATGCGCAAGGGCGCACCCAGGGGGCCCCCGAGCCCGGACTCCCCAAGCCTAAGATTTTTTTAGATATTTTTTATATTTTTTATGAATAAAAAGATAAAATAGCATAAATTCGACACCATTTAGGTTTTTAGGTTTGATATTTTTAAAAATTTTCTCATTTGAAAAATGTCAAGAAGTTTTGCACTTTCGAAACATCTAAGTCACATAAATAATTAGAACAGGTTTAGGTACCACCCAGGAGTAATTAATTTTTTAATAAATAATTACATTTTCATTGCCTCCCGGTGGGGAAGTCACATAGAGGTACAGCTGATTAAAAAAAAACTGATACGACTTTTTAAAGTACTTTTTTTTCCAATATTTGAGCAGTGTATTTTAAGCCACCATCAGCTTTATCAAAACCTCAGTATTTTAACAATTTATTTTTTTTTACATAAAACAAGGTATAATTAATGTATAACAATTGATAAAATTAATAATACAATCAAAGAAATAAATAAAATTGTAAAACTAAAAAAAAACAAAAAAGAAAAAAAAATGAAACATCAACAATCAAAAATTTCCTCTAAACCAGTATCGTCTGGGATTGTTCCTAGAATTGAAGCTGCGTTGCCGCGTTGAATTGCAAGACCTATTTGTTGTTTAACGAAGCAATTTGCAATTGCAATTTATTGTTTATTAATTTTGATAATTTTTGAACAAAAGATTTGACTTCTTCACCCCAGGGCCCCAATGTTTCGACGCTAAAGCATATACGTAATATTCCAATACACCCGGTTAGCTATTTACTCTATAAGTGGATTTTGAGTATCACATTAAAGGATGACAATACGAAAATTGCATAAGTGCGTCCTTTACACGTATACGAAAACGGCCACGCCCCAACGAATCAGCGCCGTCACTAGACTATGGGTATTCCCTTGAAGAATAGTTTTTTAATTATGTTTTAATAATTCCATAAAGAATATAAAAAAGTTTATAGAATTAAATTTGTTGTAATTATTAGATTCAAAATTTTATATTACGCTACAGATACACTATTGTCTTTAAAATGGTGCTGTGTTAGTTTACAATAGAAGTGCTAAAACTCAAACAATTAATTTTACGATTTTCTATATAACCTAATAACAGTGTAAAAAATTCTACCTTTCGCACCAAACTTATCCTTAAACAGTTCCCAAAGTACCTAGGTATTTTTTGCATGCGAACAGAAAATAATAAAATACTTAGGCATTTGTAAATGGCCGAACAAGGTAGGTAGATAGGTATATTATGTTTCTACAGGCGTGAAAAATAAACTACTGCCTCTAGTAAATATCTCTCTGAAAAATTAATAAATAATATTGTTTTGTATCATCATGCATTTTGCGTGCGAAAAATTGCACTTTTCCGCACTAATTCGGAAAGAAACCTACCCGTAGCAACAAAGTTATAGTCATAAAAATCACTAAAAACCCCAACTTGACAAAATTTAATACAAAGAAATCTCCCCTTTGGCACACTAAGGGCGTAAGTCACATTCATTACACACGTAGCCTTCGCACTTATTGTACCAAACAATAAGGACGTCAGTTGCGCGTGTAATGAAAGGAAACTTACGCCTTTAGTGCACCAAAGGGGAGAAATAGAATTTAAGGTTTTTTCCAAATATATTACGTATTTGATTTTTTCCTTAAGCCGTTGACGACATGTTGAGCCTAAGAAGTGCGGTCAAGCAGTCGTGTGTGGAAAAATAATTTACCTACTCGCGTGCGGTATAGTAATTACTTTACCGCACGCCGTTCGGTAAAGGTATACTTTACCGAACCCGCACCATCTGGAGACCTTAGCAACGCGGCAATAAGGCAACTTCAATATTTGTTTACATTTCATCAATTTCGTCTAGTTTGACATGTTTATTTATAAATTCATGGGCGTACCCAGGTGGGGGGCCCCGGGGCCCGGGCCCCCCCCAAGCCTTAGATTTTTTTACATATTTTCGACATATTTCAGAAAAAAACACAAAAAATAGCTTAAAATTCGACATCATGAGGGTTCGGGATAGTTTTTGTAAATTGGAAGCTCCTTATGTTATTTAAGGGTTGAAAAGACACTTTCCGCCAGTGTTAGGTACGATATTTTACCTATGAGTACCTTTTTTTGTAAATTTAATGTAATTTATAAATAAACATTTCAAATTAGACGAAATTGAAATGTAAACAAATATTGAAGTTGTCTTATTACCGCGTTGCTAAGGTTTCCAAATGGTGCGGGTCCGGTAAAGTACCTTTATCGAACGGCGGTAAGTAGAGACACTTTCCGCCTGTGTTATGAGTACCTTTTTTTTTTCAAAAAATTTAATGTAATTTATAAATAAACATGTCAAATTAGACGAAATTGAAATGTAAATAAATATTGAAGTTGTCTTATTACCGCGTTGCTCCAAGGTCTCCAAGTGGTGCGGGTCCGGTACACCCAATATGCAAAATCATCTTTTCGCAAAATGATTTTAACACATATTATATAGTTTCTCTTTATTTTATTAAAAATTATAGCAGACTATTTAATTATTCTGTCAGTTACTCCCTAAAAACTAACTTCTTGCGCACAGAAAGGTGAAGTTTTCCACATCCTAGTAGAAAATAGTAAATTTAACAAGTACAAAAATATTACTTTGCCGCATGTAATTGCAGATGGCCGAACAACGCGCTTAGATGGCCGGGCCAGCAATTAAGTGAAACAAAATTTTACAAGTATTTATTTATATTAAATTTTGACAACGTATATTGTTTTGTCTGACACGTTTGTTTTTAATTTTTTGTAATGGTGTTTTTTTTTTCGCACTAGTGCGGAATAGGTTTCTTTCCTCAAAACACTATTTTTATAGTTTTCCTCGGGCGTGACGGGAGCTGAAACGGCTCTGGAGGCGAAGTGAAAGCGCAAGGCACAGTGGTCTATCCCAGAAATGCGTTACCTACTATTAGCATATACGTAATTTACGTATATGACTATTAGAGTTTTAAAGCGCGTTAAAGGCTTCTAGAACCGATTTTCGTGTGCACTTCATTGCTAAAATGTAAGATACAATTTAAATCATTTCTTACACCCTAAGAATGCAAAATCGATTGGTCGTCCAAAAATCGTCGTGTGCAGGAGGTGGTGGGGGTAATTTTTCCAAAAATTTAGAAAAAAATTTTATTGCATTTTTTAAATATATAAACTGTGCTCATGACTCCACAAAAAGCATATAGTAATATTTCTATCAGAAATATTTATTTTTCAATGTTGAAAATATCGTTCCCAATGCTTTTATATGGAGTTCCCTATTAAACAAGTGCTCGCCCTGAAAACGCGTATTTACAATAATTTATAACTTGTTATAACTCGAGAACCCTTTGCTTAATCAAAAAAACACCTTCTATAAACTTTGTGTATCAAAGATCAGGGATCACAACGGTTTTAGAAAAATGTCAATCGGACGCATACTTTTTTTTAAGTAGCAAAGAGTGATGCCATGACGCGACGAACGCGGCGGATCCTAGACATGCGACGAAAGGTCACATATTTTACAAATGCATGGCGGGACAGGCGAAACGCGACTCTATTAGTCGAGACACACGTAAGATCGCTTTTCGTTGATTATCTCGCTTTTGCCATTGTTTCGCGTTGCGATGTCCGTGTAGAGTCATGGTAAATTTTTTGACTTGTTATGACAAGAACGTTGAATTAGTTGTTCTTTTTGTGTAATCTAATACAGTGTTTTCAATGTGTGTATGTAGTCAAAACAGAGTGTATTTAAAATAAACAATATATACAAACAGTGGCGGATCCAGGGGGGGGGGGCAGAGCCCCCCCCCACCCAAACATATAATTTATTTTTTAGTTTAGCAGCATCATTTATTTAAAATTTGTCAAAAATTCTACTTATTTTTTTTTAAATTTCGCCTGCGGCGCTATTATTCTTATTTAGCTACTAAATTTCACATCTCAATTTCTATCAAAAACCACTAAAAAAAATGTTTTTGATGTTTGCTGCCACTTTGACCCCTGCCCCCGGGAAATTCTGGATCCGCCACTGTATACAGAGTGTAAATAAGATTTAAGTGCAGAATAAATAAGAAAGCCAAAATTATATTTATTAGTATGATATAAGAAGTGAAACCAAAATAGGTTTGGGACAGTCACGTGATATATATTTATTTTTTAATATAATTTTTTGTGACAAGTTTATTTATTACTCTGTCTTTGTCACTTTCCAATCACCCCGTTTTTAACTTAAGGCCTGCGCAAACACATTATTTGCCCCGATAAGCCTAGGCAGTCCATGTGAAAGATAGATTTGTGCACACTCGATATTTCTTTTCTATATAAACTTTGCATAACACATTGAAAGTTATCGTTACTTGTTTAGAAACTTTAAAAAATAGTTGTGGTATACCATGTATCCCAGATAAAAGTTATTACACGGTTTCTTATGAGAATTTTGAAAACAGTAATACACATAAATTTGGATTATTGGGTAAACATTGGCGCTATTCCGAGCCCAGTCTATTTCAAAAATAAAAATATCTATAAAGACTTTTAAAAAATCAAGCAATAAATAAATTATTTTTATTAAAAGCAGTTTTTAGTTTTTGCTTGATATTTGGAAAAACCCTTGTGGTTATTTTAAATTTTAATACAGCACCTGATTGGGCTCAGAATATAGTCAGCTTTTTCCATTTAACCAGAATTATAATATGTCTTATCATTTCCAAAATTCTCATAAGACCCCATGTAGTTACTTTTATCTGGGACACCCTGTATAGTAAGTACTTTTTGAATATTATCTATATGTAAAAATTATACTACCCGCAACTTAATGAAATATATACGAAGTAACTGGAACGACCACGGCTATATGAGACACTGAGACAAAAATTTAACAGTTTTTTTAGAGTGACAACATACAATAAATGCTAAGCATTGCAATCTTTCTCTCTCTAGTTCTAATCACCTGTGGTATTCTGTGAACTTAATACTTCAAGGAGATTGTCATTTGTGATTTGTCATTAAAGTGTTTGTCAATGTTGTCAGTAGCACCTCCTGCGCAGCGTGCTCTCTCTACAAAAAATATCAATATTTTTGCCTCACTTTGCATATAGAGATTATTGCCGTTAATAGGTCTTACGAGAATCTCTCAGTTTAGTGCCCTTTTTAGCCTATTAACCTTTCCATCATTTTTGACGTTGGTCAAAGCTGTCACATTATTTATTGATCCAGGAGACGATGTGAAGCCTTCCAAAAAGGCGCCACAAATGAAATTGCCTTATTTGAAAAAAACTTGCTTGTGATTAAACTCTTTAAAAAAAATCTCTATATCGTTATTTAAAGTTGTAGTTGTACATTTACATAGATAGGGTTTTGGCCACTGTGCGCCGATAAATCAATGTGACGACACGGGTCAAATGTGTGGGGACGATATACACCAATAAAATAATATGCATGAGTAAATTAAAGCATGTGTTTAAAAATAACCAGGACATTTTATACTAAATTCTACAAGAAGGACACTCTTATGTACATTTGATATTGCCATTTCTTAATGTTTTCATCAAGAACTGGAAATTACCGTGGGTATTGGAATATTACGTATATGCGCTAAAGGGTACGAAAATGTACCCTTTGGCTTCCAGCTCTTCGTATTTTTTTTGCTTTTGTTTTTCTCCGTTACGGGCAGCTTCTCCTGATTTTATTGATGTTTTGTCAAGATAAGAAAATGCAAAAGTATCTCTGCAAGTGGCGTCCCAAATTAGGGATTTTCCTCTGCACCAGGGAAACAAAGACAAACCATCTACTCGCTTTCCATCTCCCCTGAACATACCAGGAGGTTCAAGCACTGAGGGTATTCCTGCAGATACAAGAGCCCTCCTGATAATATTGTTGAGCAACCCGTGGCGAGATAAACGACCTGCACTTATGTAGCAGCTTAGGGCGGGGTGCCCATAAATATCTACGGTTTTGCCGCAAGTGCAGTCGTGTATCTCGCACAAAGGTTGGCCGAAACGTAACAAGATGGAAATACGAAAAGTGGAATCATCCAAAAGGTTCCCTAGAGCAGGCGAAGGTAGAGCCTGTAACCAGGCGTTGCTCTCCGGTTCTTGCAGAGCTAGAAGCCTAGCATGATGTTTGGGATCACTGGATGAATTAAAAATTGTATCAAATTTAGAACGACAAATTATATACAAAATCTTTTTGACGATAGACATTATTGAAAGGGATATTATTGATATTAGAAAAAGAAGTCAAAAAATCAAAAGCTTCTTTGAAATCACAGTCAGGATAACTTAAAATTTCAGGTGATAATATAGTTTTAAGAAGATTTGAAGCATCATTAACTGAGCCAAGGAATGCAGAAAAACAAAGACTAGAAGCATCACGAATGCCAAGGCCTCCCATTTTTATGGGAATGTTACATTGAGATCAAGCAGTGTTACCTATATGGCAGTTGGTAATATTTTCCAGTTATTTTTAAATTTTTATCAAAATCTGATAAAAGATTTTGGACTTTCCAGCAAGGAGCACAGCGAAGTAAATAACTTATTCGAGGTACTGCAAAAGAATGTTTTAAATGATAATAGGCAGAGTGTGAATCAATTAAAGATAGTTTTTTTGATAATTTATTAAAAATATTAATTTTCTTTTGTAAAGAGTCAAAAGTAGATTGATTAGAAAAAGGGCGTCCCAAAAGTGTTAGGTCATCTTTATCTATTTGTAATATTGATGAAAGCTCAAGATTTTGTATTACAAAATTATTAATTCTAAAATCTTTAGAAAGAGAAGATAACTTACATTTTTTCAAATTTACTTGTAGGCCAGCAGAAGAACATTCTTTAAGAATTTTTCTAAAATCATTTTATACGATTTCTGGTTCACCAGCAATGCTACCGTCATCTAGATACCATAAGTTTATTTCTGATTTTAAGGAAAGAATGATAGGTTGAATTGATAAGCAAAATAAAAGTGGACCTATAGGGTCTCCTTGTTGCACTCCTCGCTGAGAAAAAATTAGCTCTTTATTAAATGATAAAAATGATTTATCCCTGTAACAAGAAGAAATGAAATTATAAAATTGGGGAATAGTCTCTTTTACTTTAAGTAGCATATCGCCTCTATTAATCATATTGAATGCATTGAAAAAATCAACTTTTAACAATATTTTTGGGCTATTATGAGGAAAGACATAAATTTTCGAACTGCAGGACGGTGGCTTTACATCCGGATTTGATAGCAAAACCCAATTGATGAGGACGAAAATAGTTGCCGAGTTGTGAGTAAACCTTAGAGCAAATACATTTTGCAGCAAGCCTGCGAAAAAACATACCAACTGCGATAGGGCGTATACCGCCATCTTTTTGCTCCAAAAAAAATTGGACGGATTGAATTTGGAAGGGAATCAGTTAAAACAAAATCAATAAAAGAGCAAATTGTTTCAATAAGATTATGCGATTTGTTACCTAGTTCCTCTTGAATTAAGTCTTTCAAATGTTGCGGACGAAGGGCGTCTAAACCACCAGACGATCCTGGTCTAAAGGAATTAATCAAATTTTTTATTTCGAAATTGGAAATATTATTATTATGAAAAAAATGGAGCAGATGGATGTTTTTCTTCCAGTTTTTCCAATGTAGTTGAATTGTTGTTTGCTAATGTATCTTCTGAACAAAGTAGTCGTATAGCTCCATTGACATCGTTTTCAGAAAGTTTACTTTTAATTTTATTTTTTAAATGGTCGACATTAGATTTCTTCATTTTTGGTTTTGACTTTGACTGCGAAGGTTTATAAAGATCTTGAAGTAACTTGTTTGATAGAAATTTTTGTTTTATCCATAATGATAGATTTTGTTTTATTAAAGTGGTTAAAGAATGCTTTTTATTTTTTCTTGATTTTTCAGGAAGCCTTAAAACAGCATAAGGGAACAGAAACAAATTAAACCATGATCGGGAAGAGTTTTCGGATGTACATTTTCTTAAAAGGCTTGATAGTTCGTTTGCTATACTGGAACGAGCACCTTTTGGAATGCGGCGAATTACTGGGACAGCAGATCTAAGTTGTGCTAAATATTCGTTTATTCCTTCACTACTTAAAATATAATCGTCAGTCATTTCTTCTGAAATATATTTAATTGATTTATGTTGTTTCAAACCTCTTTCACCTTGAAAAAGCTTTCCGCAGATAGAACATTCAATTTTATTTATACATTTTGAAGAATTAGGGGATTTGATTCTTTCTCCAAGAGGTGAAGAGCTAATTTGGGACTTATGATTGTCAATATCTGTTATGTTATTTAATGAGAAATTTAAATTTAGAACTCCAAAATCCTTATGGACTTTTGACTTGTGTATATTAAGGCCATTTTTGGTTTAAAAAGATTTGCTACATAAAAGGCATTGATTGGGCTGGTCAGAAATTAAAGGTATGGTGTCGTTTAAGGTTAAGGGAAGTAGTAAGTCAAAATACCCACTATCAAGATTACTTGAAAAATTTAGGTAAATGCTTTCTGTAATTTCATCAACAGATCTTGCAGGTGAAAAATAAAAATGAAAATTTAATTTATAAATATCTGATAAAGCAAGACATTCAAAAGCTGTTGCGTAAGTACCATTTTTTGCCATATCTGAGATATAATCTTCCTTTGAAGTGCTCTTGTTTTCATCGTGTAAGAAATTTTTAAAAATATTCCAATGATTTGAAATATAGTCAACAGCTTCTCTTCTAATTTGGGGAAAAGAATCTTCAACTCCGAATAAAAAACAACTAACTGATCGGAACAGGCAATTTCCGTCTCCAAGAACACATTTTCGTTTGAATTTTACCATACAAAAATTTAAAATTTAGAGATTTTTCTTCTATTTTTATTGACACTAATGTGACTCCATAAATATTTACAAAAATGTTCAGTTTTTGTTGTTCTCTACAATTCTTCAAAGCAGGGAGTGTCTTCTTGATGTATTCTATATATAATAGCTCACACATATACTATACTATAGTAGTGTGAGCTATGGTGATCCTAATTTTTTCGAGAAAAAAAAAGTTGCTCCGATTTCAAAATTTTTTATATATCTTTGTGTTTCAGATGATTTTGAAACTTTTTTGTTGCGCCGTCTGTCTGTCTGTCTGTCTGTCTGTCTGTCTGTCTGTCTGTCTGTCTGTCTGTCTGTCTGTCTGTCTGTCTGTCTGTCTGTCTGTCTGTCTGTCTGTCTGTCTGTCTGTCTGTCTGTCTGTCTGTCTGTCTGTCTGTCTGTCTGTCTGTCTGTCTGTCTGTCTGTCTGTCTGTCTGTCTGTCTGTCTGTCTGTCTGTCTGTCTGTCTGTCTGTCTGTCTGTCTGTCTGTCTGTCTGTCTGTCTGTCTGTCTGTCTGTCTGTCTGTCTGTCTGTCTGTCTGTCTGTCTGTCTGTCTGTCTGTCTGTCTGTCTGTCTGTCTGTCTGTCTGTCTGTCTGTCTGTCTGTCTGTCTGTCTGTCTGTCTGTCTGTCTGTCTGTCTGTCTGTCTGTCTGTCTGTCTGTCTGTCTGTCTGTCTGTCTGTCTGTCTGTCTGTCTGTCTGTCTGTCTGTCTGTCTGTCTGTCTGTCTGTCTGTCTGTCTGTCTGTCTGTCTGTCTGTCTGTCTGTCTGTCTGTCTGTCTGTCTGTCTGTCTGTCTGTCTGTCTGTCTGTCTGTCTGTCTGTCTGTCTGTCTGTCTGTCTGTCTGTCTGTCTGTCTGTCTGTCTGTCTGTCTGTCTGTCTGTCTGTCTGTCTGTCTGTCTGTCTGTCTGTCTGTCTGTCTGTCTGTCTGTCTGTCTGTCTGTCTGTCTGTCTGTCTGTCTGTCTGTCTGTCTGTCTGTCTGTCTGTCTGTCTGTCTGTCTGTCTGTCTGTCTGTCTGTCTGTCTGTCTGTCTGTCTGTCTGTCTGTCTGTCTGTCTGTCTGTCTGTCTGTCTGTCTGTCTGTCTGTCTGTCTGTCTGTCTGTCTGTCTGTCTGTCTGTCTGTCTGTCTGTCTGTCTGTCTGTCTGTCTGTCTGTCTGTCTGTCTGTCTGTCTGTCTGTCTGTCTGTCTGTCTGTCTGTCTGTCTGTCTGTCTGTCTGTCTGTCTGTCTGTCTGTCTGTCTGTCTGTCTGTCTGTCTGTCTGTCTGTCTGTCTGTCTGTCTGTCTGTCTGTCTGTCTGTCTGTCTGTCTGTCTGTCTGTCTGTCTGTCTGTCTGTCTGTCTGTCTGTCTGTCTGTCTGTCTGTCTGTCTGTCTGTCTGTCTGTCTGTCTGTCTGTCTGTCTGTCTGTCTGTCTGTCTGTCTGTCTGTCTGTCTGTCTGTCTGTCTGTCTGTCTGTCTGTCTGTCTGTCTGTCTGTCTGTCTGTCTGTCTGTCTGTCTGTCTGTCTGTCTGTCTGTCTGTCTGTCTGTCTGTCTGTCTGTCTGTCTGTCTGTCTGTCTGTCTGTCTGTCTGTCTGTCTGTCTGTCTGTCTGTCTGTCTGTCTGTCTGTCTGTCTGTCTGTCTGTCTGTCTGTCTGTCTGTCTGTCTGTCTGTCTGTCTGTCTGTCTGTCTGTCTGTCTGTCTGTCTGTCTGTCTGTCTGTCTGTCTGTCTGTCTGTCTGTCTGTCTGTCTGTCTGTCTGTCTGTCTGTCTGTCTGTCTGTCTGTCTGTCTGTCTGTCTGTCTGTCTGTCTGTCTGTCTGTCTGTCTGTCTGTCTGTCTGTCTGTCTGTCTGTCTGTCTGTCTGTCTGTCTGTCTGTCTGTCTGTCTGTCTGTCTGTCTGTCTGTCTGTCTGTCTGTCTGTCTGTCTGTCTGTCTGTCTGTCTGTCTGTCTGTCTGTCTGTCTGTCTGTCTGTCTGTCTGTCTGTCTGTCTGTCTGTCTGTCTGTCTGTCTGTCTGTCTGTCTGTCTGTCTGTCTGTCTGTCTGTCTGTCTGTCTGTCTGTCTGTCTGTCTGTCTGTCTGTCTGTCTGTCTGTCTGTCTGTCTGTCTGTCTGTCTGTCTGTCTGTCTGTCTGTCTGTCTGTCTGTCTGTCTGTCTGTCTGTCTGTCTGTCTGTCTGTCTGTCTGTCTGTCTGTCTGTCTGTCTGTCTGTCTGTCTGTCTGTCTGTCTGTCTGTCTGTCTGTCTGTCTGTCTGTCTGTCTGTCTGTCTGTCTGTCTGTCTGTCTGTCTGTCTGTCTGTCTGTCTGTCTGTCTGTCTGTCTGTCTGTCTGTCTGTCTGTCTGTCTGTCTGTCTGTCTGTCTGTCTGTCTGTCTGTCTGTCTGTCTGTCTGTCTGTCTGTCTGTCTGTCTGTCTGTCTGTCTGTCTGTCTGTCTGTCTGTCTGTCTGTCTGTCTGTCTGTCTGTCTGTCTGTCTGTCTGTCTGTCTGTCTGTCTGTCTGTCTGTCTGTCTGTCTGTCTGTCTGTCTGTCTGTCTGTCTGTCTGTCTGTCTGTCTGTCTGTCTGTCTGTCTGTCTGTCTGTCTGTCTGTCTGTCTGTCTGTCTGTCTGTCTGTCTGTCTGTCTGTCTGTCTGTCTGTCTGTCTGTCTGTCTGTCTGTCTGTCTGTCTGTCTGTCTGTCTGTCTGTCTGTCTGTCTGTCTGTCTGTCTGTCTGTCTGTCTGTCTGTCTGTCTGTCTGTCTGTCTGTCTGTCTGTCTGTCTGTCTGTCTGTCTGTCTGTCTGTCTGTCTGTCTGTCTGTCTGTCTGTCTGTCTGTCTGTCTGTCTGTCTGTCTGTCTGTCTGTCTGTCTGTCTGTCTGTCTGTCTGTCTGTCTGTCTGTCTGTCTGTCTGTCTGTCTGTCTGTCTGTCTGTCTGTCTGTCTGTCTGTCTGTCTGTCTGTCTGTCTGTCTGTCTGTCTGTCTGTCTGTCTGTCTGTCTGTCTGTCTGTCTGTCTGTCTGTCTGTCTGTCTGTCTGTCTGTCTGTCTGTCTGTCTGTCTGTCTGTCTGTCTGTCTGTCTGTCTGTCTGTCTGTCTGTCTGTCTGTCTGTCTGTCTGTCTGTCTGTCTGTCTGTCTGTCTGTCTGTCTGTCTGTCTGTCTGTCTGTCTGTCTGTCTGTCTGTCTGTCTGTCTGTCTGTCTGTCTGTCTGTCTGTCTGTCTGTCTGTCTGTCTGTCTGTCTGTCTGTCTGTCTGTCTGTCTGTCTGTCTGTCTGTCTGTCTGTCTGTCTGTCTGTCTGTCTGTCTGTCTGTCTGTCTGTCTGTCTGTCTGTCTGTCTGTCTGTCTGTCTGTCTGTCTGTCTGTCTGTCTGTCTGTCTGTCTGTCTGTCTGTCTGTCTGTCTGTCTGTCTGTCTGTCTGTCTGTCTGTCTGTCTGTCTGTCTGTCTGTCTGTCTGTCTGTCTGTCTGTCTGTCTGTCTGTCTGTCTGTCTGTCTGTCTGTCTGTCTGTCTGTCTGTCTGTCTGTCTGTCTGTCTGTCTGTCTGTCTGTCTGTCTGTCTGTCTGTCTGTCTGTCTGTCTGTCTGTCTGTCTGTCTGTCTGTCTGTCTGTCTGTCTGTCTGTCTGTCTGTCTGTCTGTCTGTCTGTCTGTCTGTCTGTCTGTCTGTCTGTCTGTCTGTCTGTCTGTCTGTCTGTCTGTCTGTCTGTCTGTCTGTCTGTCTGTCTGTCTGTCTGTCTGTCTGTCTGTCTGTCTGTCTGTCTGTCTGTCTGTCTGTCTGTCTGTCTGTCTGTCTGTCTGTCTGTCTGTCTGTCTGTCTGTCTGTCTGTCTGTCTGTCTGTCTGTCTGTCTGTCTGTCTGTCTGTCTGTCTGTCTGTCTGTCTGTCTGTCTGTCTGTCTGTCTGTCTGTCTGTCTGTCTGTCTGTCTGTCTGTCTGTCTGTCTGTCTGTCTGTCTGTCTGTCTGTCTGTCTGTCTGTCTGTCTGTCTGTCTGTCTGTCTGTCTGTCTGTCTGTCTGTCTGTCTGTCTGTCTGTCTGTCTGTCTGTCTGTCTGTCTGTCTGTCTGTCTGTCTGTCTGTCTGTCTGTCTGTCTGTCTGTCTGTCTGTCTGTCTGTCTGTCTGTCTGTCTGTCTGTCTGTCTGTCTGTCTGTCTGTCTGTCTGTCTGTCTGTCTGTCTGTCTGTCTGTCTGTCTGTCTGTCTGTCTGTCTGTCTGTCTGTCTGTCTGTCTGTCTGTCTGTCTGTCTGTCTGTCTGTCTGTCTGTCTGTCTGTCTGTCTGTCTGTCTGTCTGTCTGTCTGTCTGTCTGTCTGTCTGTCTGTCTGTCTGTCTGTCTGTCTGTCTGTCTGTCTGTCTGTCTGTCTGTCTGTCTGTCTGTCTGTCTGTCTGTCTGTCTGTCTGTCTGTCTGTCTGTCTGTCTGTCTGTCTGTCTGTCTGTCTGTCTGTCTGTCTGTCTGTCTGTCTGTCTGTCTGTCTGTCTGTCTGTCTGTCTGTCTGTCTGTCTGTCTGTCTGTCTGTCTGTCTGTCTGTCTGTCTGTCTGTCTGTCTGTCTGTCTGTCTGTCTGTCTGTCTGTCTGTCTGTCTGTCTGTCTGTCTGTCTGTCTGTCTGTCTGTCTGTCTGTCTGTCTGTCTGTCTGTCTGTCTGTCTGTCTGTCTGTCTGTCTGTCTGTCTGTCTGTCTGTCTGTCTGTCTGTCTGTCTGTCTGTCTGTCTGTCTGTCTGTCTGTCTGTCTGTCTGTCTGTCTGTCTGTCTGTCTGTCTGTCTGTCTGTCTGTCTGTCTGTCTGTCTGTCTGTCTGTCTGTCTGTCTGTCTGTCTGTCTGTCTGTCTGTCTGTCTGTCTGTCTGTCTGTCTGTCTGTCTGTCTGTCTGTCTGTCTGTCTGTCTGTCTGTCTGTCTGTCTGTCTGTCTGTCTGTCTGTCTGTCTGTCTGTCTGTCTGTCTGTCTGTCTGTCTGTCTGTCTGTCTGTCTGTCTGTCTGTCTGTCTGTCTGTCTGTCTGTCTGTCTGTCTGTCTGTCTGTCTGTCTGTCTGTCTGTCTGTCTGTCTGTCTGTCTGTCTGTCTGTCTGTCTGTCTGTCTGTCTGTCTGTCTGTCTGTCTGTCTGTCTGTCTGTCTGTCTGTCTGTCTGTCTGTCTGTCTGTCTGTCTGTCTGTCTGTCTGTCTGTCTGTCTGTCTGTCTGTCTGTCTGTCTGTCTGTCTGTCTGTCTGTCTGTCTGTCTGTCTGTCTGTCTGTCTGTCTGTCTGTCTGTCTGTCTGTCTGTCTGTCTGTCTGTCTGTCTGTCTGTCTGTCTGTCTGTCTGTCTGTCTGTCTGTCTGTCTGTCTGTCTGTCTGTCTGTCTGTCTGTCTGTCTGTCTGTCTGTCTGTCTGTCTGTCTGTCTGTCTGTCTGTCTGTCTGTCTGTCTGTCTGTCTGTCTGTCTGTCTGTCTGTCTGTCTGTCTGTCTGTCTGTCTGTCTGTCTGTCTGTCTGTCTGTCTGTCTGTCTGTCTGTCTGTCTGTCTGTCTGTCTGTCTGTCTGTCTGTCTGTCTGTCTGTCTGTCTGTCTGTCTGTCTGTCTGTCTGTCTGTCTGTCTGTCTGTCTGTCTGTCTGTCTGTCTGTCTGTCTGTCTGTCTGTCTGTCTGTCTGTCTGTCTGTCTGTCTGTCTGTCTGTCTGTCTGTCTGTCTGTCTGTCTGTCTGTCTGTCTGTCTGTCTGTCTGTCTGTCTGTCTGTCTGTCTGTCTGTCTGTCTGTCTGTCTGTCTGTCTGTCTGTCTGTCTGTCTGTCTGTCTGTCTGTCTGTCTGTCTGTCTGTCTGTCTGTCTGTCTGTCTGTCTGTCTGTCTGTCTGTCTGTCTGTCTGTCTGTCTGTCTGTCTGTCTGTCTGTCTGTCTGTCTGTCTGTCTGTCTGTCTGTCTGTCTGTCTGTCTGTCTGTCTGTCTGTCTGTCTGTCTGTCTGTCTGTCTGTCTGTCTGTCTGTCTGTCTGTCTGTCTGTCTGTCTGTCTGTCTGTCTGTCTGTCTGTCTGTCTGTCTGTCTGTCTGTCTGTCTGTCTGTCTGTCTGTCTGTCTGTCTGTCTGTCTGTCTGTCTGTCTGTCTGTCTGTCTGTCTGTCTGTCTGTCTGTCTGTCTGTCTGTCTGTCTGTCTGTCTGTCTGTCTGTCTGTCTGTCTGTCTGTCTGTCTGTCTGTCTGTCTGTCTGTCTGTCTGTCTGTCTGTCTGTCTGTCTGTCTGTCTGTCTGTCTGTCTGTCTGTCTGTCTGTCTGTCTGTCTGTCTGTCTGTCTGTCTGTCTGTCTGTCTGTCTGTCTGTCTGTCTGTCTGTCTGTCTGTCTGTCTGTCTGTCTGTCTGTCTGTCTGTCTGTCTGTCTGTCTGTCTGTCTGTCTGTCTGTCTGTCTGTCTGTCTGTCTGTCTGTCTGTCTGTCTGTCTGTCTGTCTGTCTGTCTGTCTGTCTGTCTGTCTGTCTGTCTGTCTGTCTGTCTGTCTGTCTGTCTGTCTGTCTGTCTGTCTGTCTGTCTGTCTGTCTGTCTGTCTGTCTGTCTGTCTGTCTGTCTGTCTGTCTGTCTGTCTGTCTGTCTGTCTGTCTGTCTGTCTGTCTGTCTGTCTGTCTGTCTGTCTGTCTGTCTGTCTGTCTGTCTGTCTGTCTGTCTGTCTGTCTGTCTGTCTGTCTGTCTGTCTGTCTGTCTGTCTGTCTGTCTGTCTGTCTGTCTGTCTGTCTGTCTGTCTGTCTGTCTGTCTGTCTGTCTGTCTGTCTGTCTGTCTGTCTGTCTGTCTGTCTGTCTGTCTGTCTGTCTGTCTTTCTGTATGTCTGTCTGTAACGACCAACGCGCATAACTCAAAAACCGCTGGGCCGATTCTAATGAAATTTGGTACCTGGGCTGGGTCTTCTGGGTCAAAATCCACCGAACACAAACCACATTAAAGGGTGGGGGTAGATTTCAAAAATTAGAGTTTATGGCTGGGTCTTCTGGGTCAAAATCCACCGAACACAAACCACATTAAAGGGTGGGGGTAGATTTCAAAAATTAGAGTTTATGTGAAAATATGGTGTGTGTGATATCAAACGAAAGGTAATTGAGTCTGCAGTTAAACAAAATACATTTTAATTTATTTAAAAAAAAAGGGTGGGGGTATATTTTAAAAATAAGAGATTAAGTGAAAATATGGCGTGTGTGATATCAAACGAAAGGTAATTGAGCTCGGAGTTTAACAAAATACATTTTAGTTTTTTGTTTTTTTTAAGGGTGGGGGTAGATTTCAAAAATTTGAGTTTAAGTCAAAACATGGCTTGTGTGGTATCAAACAAAAAGTAATTTAGTCTGGAGTTGAATAAAATATATTTCAGTTTTTAGTTATCAAGGCCGAAGCCTCCATCAACAAAATCTTGATGATACAGTGAATGAGGAAATTGATCACTGTCAATATAATCTACTAAGCCTAGAACATGACAGCGTAAAAAACTTATACAAAAAGAGACTGAACGAAAAACTTAATTCAAGTTCAGGTGAAACCAAGTTCAGGTGAAACCCCAGATGAGGAATACGAATGTATCACATTAAGCATTCATCAAGCTGCAAAAGAAGCACTAGGATTAGTGGAAGAAACTCCTAAAAGAATAAAACCATACTGGTGGGATGCTGAGATTGAAAGTGAAAGAGAGGAAAAAAGGAAATTATATCACACATACTTATCCCAAAAGACAGATAGAAGCAGAGAAGAATACAAAATCGCGCAATCAAAGGTGAGAAGAATGATCAGTGATAAGAAAAATCAATCATGGATGCAAAAGTGCCAGAAAATAGATTCTTACTTAGGAGGTAGAAGAAGTACCGAAAGCTGGAAAACTATAAGATCGATTAAAAAAGAAACATGCAGAGATATTATTTCACCAATACCAGACAAAGAATGGGATGAGCATTTTAAAAAACTTTTAACGGAAGATAGAGCAGAATTCAAGGAAGACGAAAGAGACAATATCATTAGAACGATGGGATCTCCAGTACCCCTCACAATATCTGAGGTCAAAAACGTGTGCAAAACCTTAAAAAGTGGTAAATCTGCCGGACCCGGAAATATCCCAGCTGCACTTATTAAATATGGCACTAAAGAATTGTTTTGGAGATTACGGAATCTTTTTCAAAGATATTTAAATGGAGCTGTAGTACCAACTGAGTGGAAAACGTCATATATATCCACAATACACAAAAAAGGAAGGAAAGATATATGTGACAATTATAGAGGTATATCTGTAACTAGTACGCTAAGCAGAATATATGGCAAAATAATAAGAAATAAAGTGGAGAGCGAATATAAAGATATGGAGGCAGAAGAACAAGCTGGTTTCAGGGCGGGTAGATCGACTTCAGATCATCTCTTTTGTATAACCCAAGTTATTGAAAAGAAAATGGCATACGGACAAGAGCTCCATCTGCTTTACGTAGATATGCAGAAGGCATATGATAGTATACCACTAAATCTACTTTGGAAAGCGTTGGAAAAGACAAACATAAGCGTACAACTAATTAAGGCCATCAAAGAGTTATACCGCAATAGTAAGGCAAAAGTTAAAATAAAAGCAAAACTAACCAAAGGCTTTCAAGTAAATAAAGGTCTTAAACAAGGTTGCTGTATCTCGCCTACGCTCTTCAAGATATATTTGGAACAGGTCCTCAAAGTCTGGAAGAGAAAATGCCAAAACATGGGAATTCCGTTGGATGAAACCACCTTGTATACTTTATGTTTCGCCGATGATCAGATAGTGGTGACTCAGGATTATGACGACCTCGAATATATGACACGAAAACTAGTAGAAGAGTACAATAAGTGGGGACTAGAGGTTAATATCAATAAGACAGACTATATGTGTATTGGTGGAACGAAACACGATCTAATCTTAAATACTGGGCAGCGAATTCAGTCCTGTGATGAGTATGAATACTTGGGTCTGAAAATTACAGGTGACGGAACACTAGACAAAGCTATAAAAGATAGAAACGTACAAGGAAGAAAAGCAATAACTTTATTAAATGGAATAATTTGGGACCAGAGTATATCAAAACATAACAAAAAGCTTATATATAACACCATTGTTAAAAGTATTATTACATACAGCTCAGAAGTATGGCCAATCAAAGATAGAACAGAAAAAATCCTTTCCGCTACGGAGATAGACTATTGGAGAAGAGCAGCAGGGAAATCAAAAAGAGAAAGAGTTACCAATCAAAGAATAAGAGAAATTATGACAGTGGGTGAACGTACTCTAGTGGATGATATAAGAACAAAACAACTGGTGTGGTACGGACATGTACAAAGAATGGATGATGGAAGACTACCTAAACAAATATTACAATGGAAATCAACTGGCCGAAGAAAACGAGGAAGGCCGAGGAGAAGCTGGAGAGAAGGAATAGATAGTGAAATAAGAATAAGAGGCCTAGATGATGAATTATGGGCAAACAGAAACGAGTGGAGATTGGGTATCGGAAGACGTAGAACGTTGTGAAACCGATAAATATATATATATATATATATATATATATATATATATATATATATATATATATATATATATATATATATATATATATAGTTATATTAGCTCACACGTACACTATAACTACAGTACCTAGTGTGAGCTTAGGGGCCCATATATTGGCAGAGTATTTTTTAATGGTTGGCTTTAAAATGTATAAATAAGTAAAAAATTTGTAAACAGTTTTGGATCGATGTGACTTTGATATTATAATTATATATCAAAACTGTTAATGACAAGTAAAAATACTCTGCCAATATATAGGCAACTAAGCTCACACTAGGTACTACCCAAGTAACATTTCTTTATTTATAGCAGAAGCTAAAAGGTTGCCAGCGCCTTTCCTTAAAACCATTAGTTTCAATGTTTGGTCGCTAGCACGTTCCCATTACCCTTATATACCCCTTAGACCTCCTAAATGGGACTCCCCAATTGGTGGTGGCAACCTATGTATTAAACTCATTATAAAACCACAAAAAATAAACGCTAGCTTCGCCCTCTAGCGGTTCCACCAGTATAGAACCTTTTAGAGCCTAAAGCTATTATGCCAGGTTCTAAAAGCAACTCAGAAACGTCCTCTATCCTGTTATAAAACTAGATTTGGTATCCTGGAAATTCTGTTGAATACCATAATACCTTTAGAGTAAATAATTTTTCCTATAAAAGCTTTAGCGATATTTTAGATTCACAATGGCTATATAAAATAATTTAGGTCATAAAATTGCCAAAAATGTCAGAGTCCCAAAATTATTGTATCACATAAAAATATACCTATATATGAGGAGTTTATCGTTTTGTGGATCATCAAATTGCCTGCCAGACTTATTTTTCTGATAAAATCGTATCTGAAAAGCTCTCAAAACAAGCGCGCCAGCTCACAAATGCTTTTTAATAGTTTTCTGAGAACATATATTTAAAATAAATAAAAAATAATTTACACTATTCACCATTAAAAAAGTCCGTTTGGTTTACATAAATCAAAATTAAAGTAAAATTATTGTTAAAAAACACTGCTAAAACGACTAGATAAATATTTTCTGTTTACAATATTTTTAAAATAATTCTATATACGCCATTATCGTTTTATAGTGGTCACTTGGTTTAATTTGTTACTCTATCGCAACAAGGATTTTTGAGTGCGCTTATGAAACCAATAAAAAAGAGAAGGTAAACATAGTGAACATAACCTCACTTAAATTTTTTGTATTTGTTTTTAAAGTGTTGTGTTAAATTTAAATGTTTTTTGTCGTGCAATTTGCACACAATCAGGAGGGCCAGTGCAATGATATCCGTTGTGCCTGCAGGTTGGAGGGAAACCTCTTATATTGGCTGTTTACACAGGCCTTATCTAGGCTTGGGTGCCCTACCCAGGAGGATAATAAATAATCAATCTTGCAATAGGTAGGTACCAATCTGTACTAGTACTAGTAAAAACTAAAATACGAAAGTATTTATTTACTTCTGTTAGAACCCTTAATAAGGAATCAAAGTTTTATATGACCGCCTATTTAAATAATATTTAATATGCAGCTATGGGTAATCATAAATACAAAAGAATTAAGTTTACCTTTAAGCCTTCCAATAAAACCGGTTTAAAATGCCTAAAAGTAATGGCAAAAACCAAAAGTGTAAAGTTTATATTTACCACTCTTAAAAACCTTAAGGAAACTAGGTTCTATATGGCCGCCTATATAATCATATTTACTCTTAAACTACTGGTAACTACAAAAACAAAAGGATATAAGGTAACCTTTTAGCTCTATTATAAAACACTTTTGTTATGATCTAAAGTAATGAAAAAACTAAAAGACCAAAGTTTATATTTATTTATTTTTAAAAACTTTAGGTAAAAGGGTTTTATAAGACCATCTTTATAAATCAGAAATCAATAAAACCAAAAGTATCTAAAAGGAACAGAAGAACACTTTTTGGTTGTATAACACCTCTTTAGGTAATTGGCAATATAAATTACCTTTTTGTAGCCAAATTGATCCTAAAAGCCATAACAGCACCCTCTAAATAACCTTGGAACCAAATTAATAAAACCTTGAGTGGTAATAATGTTACTTGGGTATAGTTAGAGTGTACGTGTAAGCTAATATAACTGAAAACTGAAATATAATTTATTCAAATTCAGACTTAAATACCTTTCGTTTGATACCACACAAGCCGTTTTGAATTAAACTCTAATTTTTAAAATCTACCCCCACCCTTTTTTTAAAACTAGAGGCCCTCGATACATTTGACAATTATCAAATGTATCGAGGGCCTCTATTTAAAACTAAAATGAATTTTGTTTAGCTCCAGATACAATTAACTTTCGTTTGATATCCCACACGCCATATTTTCACTTAAACTCTAGTTTTTGAAATCTACCCCCACCCTTTTTTTTAAATAATATAAAATGTATTTTGTTTCACTCCAAACCCAATTACCTTTTGTTTGATATTGCACACGCCATATTTTCACATAAACTCTAATTTTTAAAATATACCCCCACCCTTTTATTTGCCTTGTGTTCTGTAGATTTTGTTCATTTTTAAATGGGACCATCTCCACCCAAGACCCAGCCTAGGTACCCAATTTCATTCAAATCAGTCAAGCGGTTTTTGAGTTATGCGCGTTGGTTTTTACAGACAGACAGACAGACATACAGACAGACATATAGAGAGATAGACAGACAGACGGCGCGACAAAAAAAAATATATATATATAAAATTTTAAAATCGGAGAAACTTTTTTTTTGAAAAAATTAGGATCACCATAGCTCCCACTACTTTAGTATAGTAGTAGTGTAAGCTAAAATAATAACATTGTCATCAGTTACAGAAAAATAAATACATGAACATACTTTTTAATTCTAAAATGTCTTTTCGAGCAAAGAGCTAAAATCAAAAATTGTTACCAAGTTCGAAAATGGTTCGTCCTTTCCAGTGGTAGCGCAGCATTTTAACCTAAGCAATAGGTTGTTCTAGAAATAAAATATGGAGAAAAAAAGAATCACTTGTAAGGAAACTATTTTTTTTTTTTAATAATTGTGTACGTTTGTTTTTGACCCAAATCTTTTGATAACTCTGTAAGTTAATTAAAACCATTTTCCAAAAGTACTGTTTATTTCGCTCTCGTATCTGCATTTTTACATTATGAGTTTTGCCATCTACCCCATGTCTGTTACCTTCAATATTTTTATAAATAAAATTTCGGAATTTTTAATGTCTTTTAAAAGGCCATTGGACTTATTTTATTCAAATTTGGTCGTAATTTGCCTTTTTTACTACGGTCATTTTGACGACCGCAATTGTGATTTTGTTACCAAAAACCGGTTAATCAAAAAAGGACGTTTCAGAGACGTCACTTTTAGATGTATTTTATGGGTCCGGAACGAAATAGCGATATACAAAATAGCGGGTTTTAAAATAGCGGTATCGAAATAGCAACAATCAAAATAGCGACGTAATGAAAGAGCGACTATCAAAATAGCGATGTAACAATATAGCGAAGTAACAAATTAGCAACTATCAGGCAGGCCATAATGGCGCATGGCCAAAAGAGCGTAGACAAATATTTTAAAAAAAACTTCTTTGACTTTTTTCTCGGGATCCTAGAAGGTGCGAATCGGAACCGAACCGAACCGAGCCAAACCAAGCCTAACCAAACCGGTTCGGTTCAGTTTGGTTTAGATTTACACATTCTAGGATCCCGGGAAAGAAGTCAGCGAAGTTTTTTTTGAAAAAATTTGCTGGTTCGGTTTAGTAAAGTTCGGTTCGGTTCGGATTCACAACTCTAGATTGCCGAGAAAAAAGTCAGGAAAGTTTTTTTTTAAATATTTTTCGCCATGCGCTATTATGACCTGCGCAATATTGTCAGCGCTATTTTAATACATCGCTATTTTGATATTAGCTATTTCGACGTATCGCTATTTTTATACATCGCTATTTTGATTGTCGCTATGATGGCTGTCGCTATTTTGATATGCATTATAAGAGGCATTTGCTTTTGATTTTGTTTGATTTAATAAATTTTTATTAAGATAGCATAAACTAATTTAAATGAATCAAAGCCATGTGCAAGATAGTTTTAGATATTTACATGCCGTAGTTTGTTTTTAATTATTTGTTTAACCCGGGAACGGTCCAATTGGTAGATTTCACCTAACATTTTTTGATTTTTGCGTATAAAATATTGGTAAGCTATTGCAGTTTAAATGCTGTCTAGGTATGCCTTAAGATTTTGCCCTTCTAAGTACTTGTGCAGGTGGAAGCGGGTGGCTCAGCGTTTAACTGAGTTACAGGCACTTGTTAGTCTGGATCTATCACGCGACTCTCAACGTAAGAGAAAAATATTAGCTAACGGCGCGACGGTTTCCGTGCATACTTTACTGTACTTGTATTCTAAGAAGTACACTAAAAGTGAAGTGCCTAAAGTAAAATGGATCCCAAACAAGAAGCGCAATTATTAAATGGTACGAAGAAATAGATTCTGACATGGAAATTGACCCATTGAACATGAAAGTGAAGCCCATTGAGCATATAACGAATACAGCGCAAACGGATTCGGAGAGCGACGAAACTCCTATGGCTGACTTAGATGCGCCTGTACCTTTAGTTCTGCAACACAGAGCACCGGTATTTTTAGGAAAGGATAAGTGTGGCTAAAACATAAACCTGATTTACCTAAAACCAAAACACGTGCCCAAACACATAATTTAATTAGATAGTTTCCTTTCGACAGTTAGAAATTATTTATTCCTAATACTGATCCATGAAATTGTATATTTGTATAGAGCAAACTATGACAACTATATTGACATGCACCTCCTGCGCCGTCAATGGACAAGATTTAGATGAATAAATTTTACAAATAGGTAAAAAATATGTAAGCTATTATTTCTTAGTGATATTATTTGTAGTTAACATAAAAGATTTTTAGGTGGCCTTACTTTTTTTTTGAAAACTGTAAATGTTGGGTCAAACCCAACACGCGACCATCTACGTAATATTTTTAACGCGACTTTTTTCGGGTTAAAGCAATAAATTAAGTTACTTAAATTATAGATCCTTAGTTTAAACATTCGTGTAATTAACTTAATATTTTTTAACACAACGAAATAGAAGCACCATGGAACTAAATGTGCTGTTTTCAATCATTCCGCGATATCTCAAATTAGATGGCGTGTCAATCAACATTTGAATAGCATGTGCCGGAATAGGTATTTCTCATAATATTTCCTGTACATATTATGACCTGCACCTGTTCCAAGTCCACTCAGGACACCAAGGGCAGGTGTAAATGCATGAAAAATACCTTTAGTCATTTTACATTCAGTTTTGGTCCCGCGGGGGACCAAACAAATAAAAAAGAAACATTGTACTTAAACTAAATATTTACTTTACTGTAATCGGAAACAATAAACTTCGTAATAAGTTAAACAAAGTTTTTTTATTTTAAATATATATATTTTAAACGAGTTAAACGAATATAATTTTTTTAAAACAATTACTTATTTCTCCATTATCAACCACGTATTTATTTAGATAAATTAAATATTGTTACGGGTTCACTGCTTCAAATAAAACTCGTAAATGTCTTAAATAACTTAAATTTGTAACAATATCTAATAAATCCAATATCTTTTTGTTTCTCTGTACGTAAAATAAATTTAATATTAAAAGATGATCCAACTACTTTGAGGTAAGGGTTTTCCGAAATAGGCTTTTGTTGTACCTAGTATGACCTGCACTTAATCTAAATGCAGCATTAGTGGTCCCAACTGCCAGGTAATCTCCATAGATTTAGGGTGGAATTCGTAGTCAACCCTTGACGCCAGCCTTTAGCGTGGCGGCCGCGGAGATTTCTCAGCGTGTTTATTGTTTTAGCTCACACATACTATAATATAGTAGTGTGAGCTATGGTGATCCTAATTTTTTCGAGAAAAAAAAGTTGCTCCGATTTCAAATTTTTTTATATATCTTTGCGATTCAGATGATTTTGAAACTTTTTTGTTGCGCCGTCTGTCTGTCTGTCTGTCTGTCTGTCTCTCTGTATGTCTGTCTGTCTGTCTGTAACGACCAACGCGCATAAATCAAAAACCGCTTGGCCGATTTTAATGAAATTTGGTACCTAGGCTGGGTTTCGGGCCGAGATGGTCCCATTTAAAAATGAACAAAATCCACGTAACACAAACCAAATAAAATGTAGATTTCAAAAATTAGAGTTTATGGGGAAATATGGTGTGTGTGATATCAAACGAAAGGTAATTGAGTCTGGAGGTAAACAAAATACATTTTAATTTATTTAAAAAAAAGGGTGGGGGTATATTTCAAAAATTAGAGTTTAAGTGAAAATATGGCGTGTGTGATATCAAACGAAAGGTAATTGAGTCCGGAGTTTAACAAAATACATTTTAGTTTTTGTTTTTTTTAAGGGTGGGGGTAGATTTTAAAAATTTGAGTTTAAGTCAAAACATGGCTTGTGTGGTATCAAACAAAAGGTAATTTAGTCTGGAGTTGAATAAAATATATTTTAGTGCTTAGATATATTAGCTCACACGTACACTAAAACTATAGTACCTAGTGTGAGCTTAGGGGCCCATATATTGGCAGAGTATTTAAAAATTCTCACGAAAGGCCAAGTCGAGGAAGCGAATGAGATGGCAACATTGACATTTATATTCATTTTGATATTTATGACATTTTGTTAGCAGTTCCAGCTGATTTGTCAAAGTTAGTTTAAATAACATTGTTTATTGCTTACTAAATCGAATTTGACTCTCTATAAAGGATCGGCACTTCTTATGTTGTACTGTTCATAGATGACGGAGGACATGTTCGTGCAAGCGATAGTGCAATGTTCATAGATTGAATTTTAAACACAGCTCTCCGGTATAATTTGTTACCCTCATCTGGAAAATATATTATAGTTTCTGGTAATGGATTTCCATTAAAAACAAATTTATCGAAAAACCACTTTATTGAATGTCCAAAAGATCAAACTTGCTTACTAGGTTTGTACGTGTAATAATGCACGATTTTTTACTTGCAAATTAACTGATAACCGGATTGTATAAAAGCGCGATAGTAGCATGTAAACTAGCTCCTTGTAATGTCTTGTAATGTAGCATCTTAATATTGAAAAATTTATTGGGATACAATGTACAATTATGTACAAGTAGGTTGTTACGGGCAATGAGGTTGCTGTGAAAAGAGCCTATTCACCAAAAAGGGAAAAATAATAATAATTTTTAATGCTTTCGGTTAAATATTTAAAAACCTCCCCTTGTATACCTCTTTCGTCCCTTTTGCCCTAAAATTAAACTTACTGAAGAGATTAGATTAGTTAGGCTGAAGTCTTAAACCAGTATGCGTTTTGTACATAATTATAATAAGTTAATAAAAACTACCTGATAACTGATAAAGCCAAACTGCAGGAAGAACGGAAACAGGGAGAGAGTCCTGCTGGAACTAAAAGACATGTTTTTGAAATACTAAGGTAAAACTAGTTTGCAGAGACTAAAGGTATTCTTTTTCTTTGTTGTTAAATGTAAAAATTAAAGTATAGGCTATAATTAATTTACTCATCAATTCATAATAAATTTGACTAGCACGTACGCCATATATTAAAAAGTTTAGAGCCAATATTTATTTAGTTGTTATTTGTATTTAATTAAAGTAATCAATTAGCCAAAATAAAATATTTATTTATTGTTTTTGAGACTCAAAATAAAAACTAAAAATATCAAATACTTAAATTTAACACTTAAGCATGTTGTTTGACCCTTAGTACCTATTTGGCATTAGTTCAGTGCCTTTCTGATTCCATGATGGTGCTTTAGATTTGTTTTTAATTGCTTTATCTTCTACATGTCATCTTTCAACCATTATCTAACGCTTGTACCTCTGATTATTTTCTCCTTATCTAAAATAGATAAAAGCAACTAATTAATATATTTACCTATTTTCTGTTTATGTCATTGGACATACCTTCATAAGATCTCTTGCTTCTTAACCGTTTTCTATTCAACCATACATAATCTTCTCTGGTTGTCTAGTTTTTCTATTTGTCTAGTGACACATCAAAATTAAATTATAATTCCCTTTCTGTAAATATCTCAAACTTCGTTTATATACATACAAATTTTCATGTCTGTGGTAGCTTTGGTTAGCTTAAAATAGACCAAAGTAGGTAATTTATATATTTATCTATTTTCTACTTACAAATTTGGACCTACCTGATTTCTCTTTACAAAGCGCCATATCCATCATATATTATTTGTATTGCATCGTCAATATTTATATTCAGTAGTCTAGGTCATCTATTTCCTAGCCCATTTGTCTATAATTTTGTCTAATCTTTTTCGCAGCGATCTACGACATTTTCTAGGATTTAGCGATTTTGTCTATAAGCATTACGTCAGTCCACAGCTATTTCATAGACTAAAACATAAAGATAGAATAGTTATAGTACCTAGATTTATCTATTTTACTATTGTTTACCTACCTGACCTTCAATGCTCTGTTCCATCTATTGATTTATTCTTCTTTTATTCCTAAGTTAGTTCCACAAAACACTTAATTCATTTCTTTGATCAGGAAACATTTAACGTATTATTTAGTAATAATTATTTCGAATAACTTATTGTCGCGAGTTCAAAATCAAAACATTACACTAAAAATCTTACCGTCTTTTGTGCCTGTGAAAACAATCGAGATAAATGCGGCGTTGCCGCTCTGGTCGTCGTTAATTTCCTAGCACCTTTCGGAACTCCTAATTTATTCTTGCACAATCAAGTATACTAATTAAGTGTCTAAATAATTATTTGGACTGAATAGAGACCCAATTAACTGATTTTAGTCAATGCCCCCCCGAATTATTTCAGGATAGCCATGCTAGAACACAAAATGAAGAAGTTTTATATAGCGAATGGAAAAAATCCCAAAACGAAAAAAATTCACTTAGTGTACAAGTGGATTATCTCCGAAGTCAACTGGAAAGTATGCAAAGAAAATTTGCAGATTTAGAGACAAAAGTCACTAAAAAAGAAGAGTCTGACATGGACTACATTACTGATGAGGACGATCTGGCAAGAGAAACTGAGTGGATCAGACAAAAAGGAAAAGGTTGGAAAAAACGTCGAATGGATACTTCACTCTCACCACCACAACAAAGCTCGGGCACTGGAGAGCCCTCCAATAAAACACAAAATGAAGAACCCCCAACTAAGGTTAAAAAAGCTCCATTACCTCCACCGATTATGGTAAATGGCGTAAATAATTTTAATGATATTTATGAAAAGTTAAATATCATACAAGGAGTTAAAATAAAAGTTTTAAATAACGAAAATATTAAAATAAATGTACAAGACGCAGACAGCTATCGGCTGGTTACTAAAATGCTTAATGAAATAAAGCATCAATGGCACTCATACGAAAACAAACAAATAAGGCCAATTAGAGTAATAGCGAATAGGCTACACTTCTCATGTGACCCACAAAAAATTGTAGCTGATCTACAAAAAAAAGGTTTTAAGGCACTGGAGGCCAGCAACAAACTTAAATGGAGAACAAGACAACCTCTTAACATGTTTATGCTCACATTCAGCCACGATGAAGATATCAACAAAATTTTTGAAATTTCCAGTATCCTTGGGATTGAAGTGGAAATAAAAGCACTAAAAACCTCAAAGTTAGTCCCTCAATGCAAAAGATGCCAATCTTATGGACACACGCAAAAATATTGCGCTAAAGAACCACGTTGCGTAAAATGCACGGGGAAACATCTTACTGTAGAATGCCCCAAACCAAAAGAATCTGAGCCAAAATGCATCCACTGTGGAGGCAAGCATCCTGCTAACTACAGAGGATGCCTTGTTGCTAAGGAAATACAAAAATTGAAAAATAAACCTAAGAAACCGAATCTCATACCAAACGTGAGTACAAATAGACAAAACCAACAGACAAGAAACACAGTCACACAAAACTCTGTGACAAGGACATACAGCCAAGTAGCAGCAACAGCTACTATACCTGATATTAATATCAGTAGTCAAAATACTATGGAACAAACACTACAATTAATTTTGGAGAAATTGAACAAACTTGATGAGCGATTAACTAAACTAGAAAGTAGCAATAACGGAGCTACCAATATGCCTCAAAATGGTCAGTAATCTTAGAATCCTAGCTTGGAATGCCAATGGTCTCTTGCAACATCAGCAAGACTTGCAAGTTATTCTAGACATAGAAAAAATTGACGTATGTCTTGTGTCAGAAACGCATTTCACTAACCAGTCTCACATTAAATTTAAAGGTTATAAAGTGTATCATACAACTCACCCTAGCAATACTGCACATGGGGGAAGTGCTGTAATAATTAAAGAAAATATATCACACTATGAGGAGATGGGATATAAAACCATAGAGATTCAAGCTACATTAGTAAGTGTAAAAACCAAAACATATACATTACTCATAAGTGCTGTCTATATACCACCAAGGCACTTACTAAAGAAAAATCAATACCTTAATTTTCTCAGAAAATTAGGAAACCGTTTTATAATTGGAGGTGACTTTAATGCAAAAAATACCTACTGGGGATCTAGACTGACGAACTCTAAAGGAAAAGAACTTTTGCAAGCTATTAGTGAATATCAATGTGAGCCGATATCAACTGGTAAGCCCACATACTATCCAACAGATCCAGGAAAAATTCCAGATCTAATTGATTTTTTTATAGTAAAAAATATATCTTTAAGTTTTGTAGATATAGAAGAAAGTTTTGATTTACACTCAGATCATTCACCTATTATTCTAACTCTTAGTAAAAACATAATAAAGAAAGAAGCAAATATCTCACTAGTTAATAAACTGACTGACTGGATTAGTTTTAAACAAAGTCTGTCAGAAAAAATAAACCTATCAGTACCATTGCAAACGCCAGAACAAATCGATAAAGAAGTTGATTATTTTGTTACAAATATTCAACAAGCAGCTTGGGAAAACAGTCCAAAACCAAAGAGAATTTTTAAGGGAAAAAACTATCCAAAGGAAATTAGAGACCTTATATTGGAAAAAAGGAAACTAGGAAGAAAGTGGCAACAAAGCCGTGATCCTCGGGACAAAACAAATCTCAACAACATGACGCAGCGCATTAGGCGAGAAATTCTAGTAATAAAAAATGAATCTATTAACCATTTTCTTAATGAGCTTACAGATGATAAAAATACCGACTATTCCCTTTGGAAAGCAACCAAAGATTTTAAAAGACCAATTATCCAAATTCCACCCATACGAAAACCTAACAACCAGTGGGCAAGGAGTAACGAAGAAAAAGCAGATATTTTTGCAAGTCATTTAGAAAAAACATTTCAGCCCCACGAAGCACCAGATGAACACTTTCATTTAAATGAACCCCATCAAATCGAGGACCATATTAAGCTTACATCACCAAAAGAAATATTAACAGAAATCAAAAATATTAATTCGAAAAAAGCCCCAGGGTATGATCTTATTAACGGGGTAGTCATAAAACAACTCCCCAGAAAAGCTATCGTAAAACTATGCAACCTAATTAATGCGTCTTTTAGGCTTAGGTACGTACCTAAACTGTGGAAAGTTGCAGAAGTTATCATGATTCCAAAACCGGGAAAACCACTCCATGACGTGTCATCTTACAGGCCAATATCTTTGCTGCCAATTATATCCAAGCTCTATGAAAAATTATTGCTTAAAAGAATAAAACCCATCATAGAAAGACAAGAAATTATTCCATCTCATCAATTTGGTTTTCGAGACAAGCATTCCACGATAGATCAAGTACACAGAATTACTAATATAATAGAAAAAGCACTAGAAGAGGGAAAAGTTTGTTCTGCAGTTTTTCTAGATGTAGCACAAGCATTTGACAAAGTGTGGCATGAAGGCCTTAATTTTAAACTAAAAAGGTTTCTGCCAAAACAGTATTCGGATATTTTGGAATCATACATATCTGATAGACATTTTAGAGTAAAACAGGAAGACTCATACTCAAATTTAAGAGAAA
Source organism: Aspidapion aeneum (assembly GCA_963576565.1). Taxonomy (NCBI): domain Eukaryota; kingdom Metazoa; phylum Arthropoda; class Insecta; order Coleoptera; family Brentidae; genus Aspidapion; species Aspidapion aeneum. The sequence continues at coordinate 94,827,145 of OY755043.1, forward strand.
TTCAAGCAGGCGTGCCCCAGGGTAGCGTACTAGGCCCTTATCTATACTTATTATTCACTTGTGATATCCCAAAGCCAGAAAATTGTCACTTAGCAACATTTGCCGATGATACTGGTTTATTGACGGTAGAAAAATCTATTGAAAAATGCATAGAGAAACTTCAGGATGCAGTCACCCAAATTCACAGTTGGACCACAAAGTGGCGAATAAAATTAAATGAAACCAAATCAATTCATGTTGATTTTACAAACAAAAATATAAATCACATACAAATAACAATTAACAACATTCCAGTACCATATTCGAATCAGGCAAAATATCTAGGTATGACACTTGATACCAAATTGCGCTGGAAAGCACATGTTAAGAAAAAAAAAGAAGAACTTGAGATAAGGTATAGAAAAATGAACTGGCTAATTGGAAGGAAGTCCAATTTAACAATTCATAATAAGTTACTGCTTTATAGACAAATACTGAAACCAGTATGGACATATGGTATTCAACTATGGGGTTGTGCTAAAGAGAGTAACATTCTAGTTGTACAGAGATTTCAAAATAAAGTATTAAGAAACATTGTGAATGCACCTTGGTACGTTCGAAATAGTGACCTTCATCGAGATCTAAAAATCGAAACTGTAGCAGAGACTATAAAAAAGTACGCAAAAAGCCATGAAGATAGACTCCATCGGCATGTGAATGTGGAAGCAATTCAGCTTCTGGACAATACTATGCTAGTTCGACGACTAAAAAGAGTGAAGCCGTTTGAGCTAGTAAACTAAGTGAATTACACATAAAACAAAATATTGCTATAAACACAACACAATTGTGAGTTACAGACTAAACAAAGCGGGGAGAACTGTTGAGTGAACCCTAAGTTTAAATCTGACTTTTCTAGTAAATTAAGTTAAAACAAAATTGCTAATTAGTCTTACTGACTAGATTGTAATAAAAAAAAAACACAGTGTGTTTGACAAATAAAAAAAAAAAAAAAAGTCAAGACCCTTTCATTTTTTATTTTCAAGAGTACTTTTCCTGAAATGGAAACACTTTGTTTAAGACATGGCAATATGGTAATTTTTCTGAAACATGGTACGCAATTTTGAAGGCGCCAAAATTGACCACTTGTACGGCTTTAGTTTCTCTGTCCTTTTCTTACATATGTGTGCTCTAAGAGTGTTAACTTTAGGTGTAAATTTTGATTAATTCTTGGATTGGAAATAAATAAGGCGACCGGAAACACACCTTCTGGAAGAGTGTTCCGATCCAATATTTTAAACCAAAAGCTAAGTTATTTTTACGTCAGTAAAACGATCCCAGAAAGATATTTAAAACTGGGTTTTGTGTTTAAAAGAAGTTTTCTTTTTGTGATTTGCAGCCGACCTAAATTGGTCAATATTTTCTAATTTACTTCATAAATTTTGATTTTCTATAAGCTAAGTACGACTCAGTTTTGCCAATTTTTCTTTAAACAGCTTATTGCTTTTTGTTTTAGGAAAAAAATATATATAGGCATCCAGAGAAAATCCTATGTAATCCAAATCTTTTTTCAAGATTATCAGTTTGAAATTTTCCCGAAAGAATGTACTGGACATTAAATGTTGAAAAAGAGTAAGTACATATTTCGATTAGTACACTAGTGCTTCTTCGAAATGCTTGGTATGTATCACTTGTCAAAGTTGAATAATTGTCTCTGTACCATGCATCAACTCAGTCAACAAACTTTTTTAGTAAACTGATTTTTGGATCATCATCTCGTATAATTGGTGTACATAAATCATTTAGTTTTACTTTTCCTTTAAATGTGCTTTTTACATTTACAATATTCCACCAGTTTCTTACTACTTGAAGAAAATTTCTTGTCTCGTTATAAAGTTCTGAGCGTGTTAGTGCAGCAATGGTAGAGTCATGAAAAATATGTCAGTTAAACTGACTTTTTGTCTTTCAAATGAATTGGGGTACATAGTTTTATAGTTTAACTTATACGCTCTTTTTGTGATTTGGTTTTTCTCCAAGTGATAGAAATTTCGAAGATCCATGAAAGAAGCTTTTAATTTAATATCGAAATTGTCAAAATCAGGATAAGTAAAACTTTTTTCTTCATTTTTTAAGTTGAGCCAATTATTTTTAATATTTTTAAAAATGTGCACAACGTCATATGTAAGAAATATTTTTTCATTTGGGTATTTTGATATGATTCTGATAATAACCGAAACATAAGTTGGTTAATTCTATTATTGTCAGTAATTACGCAAAGTACCTTAAATCCATGCGTCTGTACATAGTTAATTGTTTCAAGAACCATTTCTTTTAATTCAACTCCTGTTATTTTATTAACTGGTAACAAACGAATCACTTCTTTGTAATGCCCATGAATAATGAAAGTCTGGACTGTTTTTGCTAATTCGTTTGGGTTATTTAAAGCATGCCCTGTAACCTTTTGGCCTTTATAATGTAAACCAGACTTCAAATAAATTTCGTCAATTAATAACACAAGACGCTAGCGCTACCAAGTCCACTTTCAATCCCTGGCTTCGCAAGCGCAGATCTACCAATATTATTTTCCTCATGTCTTAGAATAGATGCATACAGGGTGATTTTCACTTGAATGATTCTAACCACATGAAAATAGAAAGTTTCAAAAACCTAACCTAACAAAACCTAATCAAATCTAACCGAACCGAAGGAAACTGAACCAATAATTAAAAAAAAAAACTTTCCTGACTTCTTGCCCGGGATCCTAGAGGATGTGAATCCGAACCGAACCAAACCGAACCTAACTAAACTGAACCAAACCTAACCTAACCAAACTAAACTACAACACGTACTGCTAATTAGGTTTAGTTGGGTAGGGTTAGGTTTGGATAGGTTCGGTTCGGTACGGTCCGGTTCGGATTCACATCCTCTAGCATCCCAGGTAGGAAGTCAGGAAAGTTTTTTTTTGAAAAAAAATATTGGTTTAGTTTGCTTTGGTTCGGTTCGGTTAGATCTGATTAGGTTTCGTTAGGTTAGGTTTTTGAAACTTTCTATTTTCATGTGGTTAGAATCATTCAAGTGAAAATCACCCTGTATATCGATTCTAATACATGAGGTAAATAATATTGGTAGATCTACGCATGCGAAGCCAGGGATTGGAAGTGGACTTGGTAGCGCTAGCGTCTTGTATTAATAACCAAACAACTTTTTCTCGTTCAGTAAGGGTGGAAGCAAGATGTGCTAAATAAGTGTTGGTTAAATTTTTATCATCAGGACTTACATTAAATGAAGAGGACAATTTTTGTTAATATCTTACAGAAGGAAAGTGCAAAAATTCTCTTAATTGCTCGTATACTGATTGAGATCGGCTATATATACTTAAAGCAAATACAAGTGTTAATATATCATACCTTTTTCTTTTTTGTGTCAGTAAGCATAGTTGATCTGCTATTAAACCCAGTGCAGACCCATCTGAAGAATCATCAATATCTTCAGTTTGTAAGGCTTCCATTAGTAATTTATAAGCTTTTTCAGTTAATGAATTTTTATTGAGGCTCTGAATATGGAAATTAAGAAAATAATGAGACAAAATATTTTCTAACTGTGACCATCGTGAAAGAACATTGTTACTTAAATCCAGTTTAAATCATTCTTGTCTAACTTGTTTTTTTCCAGAAAAACTGTAACCTCAAGTATTTCAGTAACTATCACACTTGCCACAACTTGAACACCCACATCGTCAACTAATAAATTTGTCAAGGTTCTTATACTTCCATTTTTTAAGGTCAATATATTAGCTCACACATATACTATACTATAGTAGTGTGAGCTATAGTGATCCTAATTTTTTCGAGAAAAAAAAAGTGGCTCCGATTTCAAAAAATTTTATATATCTTTGCGTTTCAGATGATTTTAAAACTTTTTTGTCGCGCCGTCTGTCTGTCTGTATGTCTGTCTGTCTGTAACGACCAACGCGCATAACTCAAAAACCGCTTGCCCGATTTCAATGAAATTTGGTACCTAGGCTGGGTCTTGGGTCGAAATAGTCCCATTTAAAAATGAACAAGATCTACCGAACACAAGCCAAATACAAGGGTGGGGGTAGACTTCAAAAATTACAGTTTATGTGAAAATATGGCGTGTGTGATATCAAACGAAAGGTAATTGAGTCTGGAGTTAAACAAAATAGATTTTTGTTAAAAAAAAGGGTGGGGGTAGATTAAAAAAATTAGAGCTTACGTAAAAATATGGCGTGTGTGATATCAAACGAAAGGTTTTTGAGTTCGGAGTTAAACAAAATACATTTTAATTTTTGTTTTTTTTAAGGGTGGGGGTAGATTTCAAAAATTTGAGTTTAAGTCAAAACATGGCTTGTGTGGTATCAAACGCAAGGTAATTTAGTCTGGAGTTAAATAAAATATATTTCAGTTTTTAGTTATATTAGCTCACACGTACCCTATAACTATAGTACCTAGTGTGAGCTTAGGGGCCCATATATTGGCAGAGTATTTTTCTGGTGATTTCAGGTCCTCAAATCTTCCAATTAAATCATTTTGAAGCAAATTTTCTATTTCCATAGCCTCCCTTTCCTCAATTTTTTTTCGTCTGTCGTCAGGATTTTCTCTTACAGGAGGTTTGGGGTTTGACATATACTTAGGTTGACATTCAAATAGCCGAGGTATTGCCCCATTCTTTAACTTAGGGAATATTAGTGGCACCTCCTTTTGTACTCCCTCTTTATCCCTAATTATCTCGGTTCTAACAACGTCACTTTTCTCAAAATGTTTCCAACAAACCACTAAAGATGCAGTCACAACATAATCTTCTCTGTGAATGGCCCGAAGCCAAGCATTTTTTAAGTCGTTTTCTTTTGGGAAGCTAAAAGTTGTTTGGTGGCCCTCTTCATTAACCAAAGATGCATAGTTACTTTTGCAACCGGGTACACAACACTTTCTCGGCATTTTAAAATTTAAAAAGAAAAAACAATACAAAAATTCCAAACAAAAACAAACATCTAACCTCACTTATTACCGGTGTACAAAAGGTCTTTTTTACATAGCTTTTATTAAGTAGGTAATATAATTTTCAGTTCACCATACATCTGACTAAATCCAGAACAGTTTTTTTATTTGGTAACGCGATTTTAAATATACTGAAAATGAAAAAAAAAACATTGTCTGCGCGGAAACGGCCACTAGTTAGCGTGGTGGGCGACGAACGTGGACGAAAATGATCGGCCCACCTGCTGTGTTGCCGTTTCTTCTGGTTCGTGGCTCGTTAGTTTACGAAGGCTGTGGTTTTAAAGTAATCTATTAGATACCGGTCTGCCCCGGCACCCGAAACTGCTTTCAGAAAATAATTATTAATGGCATTGCGATCCTGAAGGTCACGTGTCAATTGGCTTTGATAGAACACTAGCTATTTTTACGCGCTTCCATAATGTGGCAGCGTCCTGAGAATTATTGCATCTTAAATAGGCTGCTTTTTCCCGTCTAAAGAAAGTTAAATAAAAGTTTTCCATTTCCTTGTATTGAGTCCAGAGCATGTCCAGAGTTTCTTTTATATTTTTATAATGCTTTATCACGCTGTTTTAAAATTTTAATAATAAAATAATAATCCGTTTGACAGTCAAGGGCCCTAAGGAAGGCCTACTTATTAGCGCATGTTTTTTAAAAACTTGCAGCAAACTGTCGCTCAGAAAACTTATTTAATCTTTTAAGTTGTTTATATAATATATCCCATCCCAATTTATGTTTTGCATGTCTTCACTGAATGAGTGTTCATTGAAATGCCTAAAGCATCTAAAGGTATGTAATATTTGAAAATTTTTAGAGGACACTAGAAGGGAAGGCTGTGATCCGAAATAAAGTCGGTATTTATAAAACCGTGTTTTAACTAGATCTGAGTTACTAATAAAAATTGGGTCAAGTAGCTTGTCCCATTTTTACGTCCCCAGTTAAGATAAATGGTAAAAAAAGGAGCAATTTCCAATAAAATTGCATGATATTCTTGGACCGATTGTGCTACTAACTAGCAGATTCTCAAGTAAGCTAAGGTCACTATATCACGAAGTTCGTGATATAGTGACCTTAGAGCAGGCCACCGTCGCGAGTTGTTAAATTATATTATAAAATTTTATATATAATATGATATAAAGTGCTATAATAACAAAAACATTTCATGTAAAAAAAGTACCCGAAAATGCTATTCCGTAAAAAGAATTGAGATAAAAGTAAAGCCAAGTTCTCCAATACAAATTTCAAAATAATGGGTTCTTACTAGTTTGGAAAAATTTCTTTAAACTTGGCTATTACAGCCAAACTTCTTTTTTATAATCAATTTAGCACTGTGCCTAAGAGTCATTTGCAGCCGTAATAGCCAAGTTTAGATAAACATTTTCAAACTGGTAATAACCTTTCATTTTGAAATTTGTATTGGAGAAATTGGCTTTACTTTTCTTTTATCTCAATTATTTTTACGGAATACCATTTTCGCGTACTTTGCTTTTTTTACATAAAATGTTTTTGTTATGATTTTACTTCCTTTTTAAAGGAATTGGGTATAAATATGCGGAATATTGTTCAAAACTTTTGCAATGCCATTTAAAATTTTGAGGTTTTTTAATTTTTTCCCATGGTTTTATGTCTTCCAAAGCTCAGCCAACTAGCCTCTCTGGAAGTGAACAATGTTACTTTTACATAATTTTAAATGTATTGGGGAGGGATGTAAACGAAAATTTTGGTGTTTTTAAATTTTTTCCTATGGTTTTATCATAGTTCCCGTCAGTCTTTCAAACCTTAGCTCTCTAGCGTTTCTGGAAGTGGGCAATGTTACTTTGACATAACTTTACATTTATAGGGGAGGAGAGTAAATTAAAGTTTTGAAGTATTTTATTTTGTTTTCATGATTTTATCATAGTTCTTATCAGCCTTCCAAAACTCAACTCACTAGCAATTCTGGAAGTAGGCAATGTTAATTTTATATAAATTTGCATTTTTTGGAGAAGGAAGTAAATTAAAATGTTGGTGTTTTTAAATTTTTTCCTATAGTTTTATCATTGTTCCTTTAGTCTTAAAAAGCTCAGCTCTCTAGCGTTTCTGGAAGTGGGCAGTGTTACTTTTACATAACTTAACATTTATGGGAGAGGGAAGTAAGTTAGAAGTTTGGGGTGTTTTATTTTTTTCTTTAGTTTTATCATAGTTTCTATCGGCCTTCCAAAGCTCAGCCCTCTAGCGTTTCTGTAAGTAAACAATGTTACTTTTACATAACTTTACATGTAAAGGAGAGGAGAGTAAATTAAAATGTTGGGGTTTTTTGATTGTTTCCAGGGGTTTGGTCATAATTTTTATCAGTCTTTCAAATTGCTGCTTTGTGGCATAGGGTACATTCTTTTTTATGGGTATACAAAATAATTAAATACAGTAGAATTTTGATTATCTATACATGAGTAAGTGAGTGGCAATTTCGAAGTTTTTTGAAATTTCTTAACTACTTTACTACATTATGGAAGTCCATGAAACTTGGAGGGGTTGATAACTCTATGAAAATATACGACTGTGCAAAGTTTGAGATTCGTAGCTCATTCCGAAGTAGAGTAGGTCAAATATGGTCTGAAATGTTTCGAAAAAAGATGATACAACAGTTGCGCGAACTTGGCAAGGCACTGCCCTGCCCTCTAAGACCACCCCCGACTCTATCTAGGTGGTCCTCCGAGTAATTTGACAACCTTGAATATCTATCAGCGACGATGACATGTGTTGCTTTAGGTTGCTTTCCGTGACACATAGAAAGTCAAAACCTTTCTCGATAATCAAATCTTTCAAATTACCCACTAAAAAGTTCAAAATCATAATGAAAACTAAAATATTTTATACTAATTAGAAATACTGACGTAAATGTATTTTTTTAGTTATGTGGTGCTCTTGCCTGTTCTTTATCTCATTGATTGTTGATTTTAATTGCCGGCTCTTCCTTGCTTTTCCTGGCAAATACCAACTTGTTGACACTCCAGACAGAAATAAATCCGTGTTCCTTACACTTTTTTGCCGCCATAAAAAGCTTATACGTTTCTCTGACAAGAACTTCGTTGATGTGAATTTTTTCGGATTTTTGTTTGATGATTTGATTGTTGTCAGAAAAATTTTAATCTTTATGCAGAATTAGGTAAGTAGTTTTTTTTAGGGATAACGAGGGTACAAAAAATAATGGACCAGACGGACGGCCCTAAAAAAACGGACATATGGCAACCTTTATGATAAGAGTCGTTAGGTATAATGACTTAAATATGCATTGTACCTATGATATGTATTTGTAAAAAATTCTTCTTTTAACAATATATTTAATTGGTTCATGCTACTGAGGCCCCCGGCCATAGTAATCCCATTAATTCCTTATCACTCACTTTCATATAGTATATGAAGACCCAGCTCCTATAAGTATTAGCACGCTTTGTCTAGCACAAAGATCTTCGATCTGGAGCGCCTTCTACCCAATTTATACGGGAGAATTCTCTTAAAGTCGTTTCCCAACGACGACCTTATAATTATATTAATTTTGCCTACTTGGCTGATTTCATGTTTAAGCATGTAGCGGTAGGCATGAGACTCGAACCCACTACCATCTGATCACAAAGCAAACGCTATCGCACTGAAACATGAAGTCCGGTCTTCAAAAAATGTAAGTCTATGACGGAAACCATTAATATTATCACGCGCAAGAAAATTTGCTGAACAAATATTTTTGCAAAATTTCTCAATGTCTTAATAAAGTGCTTTTCATTGCACTGAGGCAAAGAACTTTATCATAACTGAGAAATTGAAAAAGTTTTGTTATTAGAATCAAAAATAAACAGTTAAAAAACTATGGAGGAAAGTTACAGCCACATAGGTTTTTGAGAAGCCGTGCCGCTTTATAAACAACAGTTTTTTAGTATGTTAAATTAAGAAAATTTATACATATTAAGTTAGCAAGAAGGTTTGATAACTATATTAACCATAAACGTTGGAGACTCCAATTTAAATAAAACTATGTAGTTTATTCAAATTTTGAACCTTGTTATTTAAGAAAAGGGGGGTTAGGCTAGGGAATTCTAAGACATGCACTCTTTAATTTGCAAGTTATTTTTTTTTATTTCGTCGGTTTAGAACGTTTTTCTACGTTGTCCGACGCCTATTCTCCACCTCCTTCGATCCTGACAATCATCTTCTGTCAGATTTTTTTGACTCATTGATCTTTGGATTGACTGTTGCCATTCTAGTTTAGGACGCCCTCTTTTTCTGCGCCCTATTGGTTGCCATTCTAGGACCTGCTTTGGTAATCTTTCGTCGTTCATCCGTTGTACATGGCCGTACCATATCAGTTGTCTTTTAGTGATGTCATCCGTTATGCTCCCTTCGATTCCCATTCTTTCTTTTATGATCTCATTTCTTATGTGATCTGTTCTAGATATTCTCATTGATCTTCTTATTGCATCCATTTCGACACATTCCATTTTTATTTTGTACTTTTCTGTTACGCGTCAAGTCTATATTCCATACAACAGCGTGCTTTTCACCATTGTTTTATATATGTTAAATTTTACATTCATACATACATTAAAATACTGTTAAGACATCCAATAACCTTTTTTGCTTTTACTATTCTTTTTTCCAGTTCTTTACAGTCTGTTCCTGTCTTATCAAATGTGACACCCAAGTATACATACTCATTGCATGGATATAATATACAAGTAATATTACTTGTCCATTGTCTAGTTCTAACTCACTGGATTCGTTTCCAATACATAAGTACTGTGTCTTGTTCACGTTCACTGTTAATCCCCACTTTTGGTATTCTTCCATTAACTTTCTCATCATATACTCCATGTCCTCTTTATCATTAGCTACAATTACTTGGTCGTCAGCAAACTGTAGTGTGTATATGGTAAATCGGTCGTTAAGTTGTATTCACATGCCGTGCACTTTCGGTTTCCAGTTTTTTAGAGCTACTGCGATATATATTTTAGAAAGAGTTGGAGAAATACAACATCCCTGTCTTAAGCCTTTTGTTACCAGGAATTCTTTTGAAAGTCGATTTCCAATTTTAATTTTAGATTTTGACCCTTTGTATAGTTCTTTTATCGCTTTTATGTATGTATGATTGATATTAGTCTGCTCTAGCACTGTCCATAGTTTTTCTACTGGAACGGTATCATATGCTTTTTGTAGGTCCACAAAGGTAACATGAGTCTCTATATTTCTGGCGCTCCTTTTCTCAATTACTTGTTTAAGACAAAAAACATTATCACTACATGATCTGCCTGCACGAAACCCACTTTGCTCTTCTTCTTCTTGTTCATGAAAATCCTTCTCTATTAGATCTCTAAGAATCCTACCGTACAATCTACTGAGAGTACTAGTTACTGAAATTCCTCTGTAATTGTTGCAATCCAGCTTGTTTCCTTTTTTATGTATTGAGGATATGAATGCAATTTTCCAATCATCAGGTACTGGATGTCCGTTTATGCATTGATTGATAATATATGTGAGATTTTCGATTAGTTTCTCTGATCCATATTTGAGCATTTCAGCATATATTCCTCCAGGTCCGCTAGCTTTTCCGGATTTAAGCTTTTTAATACTATTTTTTATCATTTCTTTTTCGATGATTACTTCCTCTCCGTGTACTTTTATGTCTCTCCTCGGAGAGGCTGCCAGATATTCGGATCTCGTTTCCTGCAGCAGTCCCTTGTAGTGTTCTGTCCATTGTTCTGGTTTGATGATCTGGATGTTTACTTTTTCTTTTGTTGGGTTTTTTACTGTAGAAATGAATTTCCATACTTCAGAACTCTGCCTACCTCCTACGTGTGTATTGATATCGTGGCATTTGTGCTCGAACAGTTCATTTTTTTCTGTGCGTATCAAATTTCTCAGCTGTCTTTTGGTTTCCCTGTAGATTTCTAGGTCTCTTTGTTCTTTAGTACTGAGCCATTTCAAGTATGTGCGTTTTTTCTCTTTGACCATTTCCTGTATTTTTTCCGTCCATCACATCTTCCTGCTATTTCTATTATCCTGGTATCCAACAGCTTCGATGCTTGTTTCCTTCAATCTTTTTATTATGTTTGTATATATCTCTTCAAATGAGTGTTCTGTGTTTATTAATTTTTTATCTAATCGGTTCTGATACAATCTTCGAGTACTTTCGATTTCTAGTCTTCTAAAGTTGTATTTTTGATTGTCTTCGATACATTCTAGGTTTTCATTTTCTTCAATACTTTCGTCCTTATGTGTTTTTCTGAAAGGGAATAATATTTTTGCTTTTACCAGATGGTGGTCAGATCCACAGGTAATACCACGAAGTGCTCGTACATCATACCACTTTAATTGCGAGTGTTATCCACCTATAGCATAGTCAATGATTGATTTAAGATTTCTTGTTGGCTGAATCCAGGTATATCGATGAATATCCTTATGCCTAAAAAAATCATTATTTATTTTTAGCTTGTGGGTTTCACACAATTGCATCAGTCTCAAGCCATTATCATTTGTTACTTCTTCTCCAAATGGTCCTATCACTTTGCTCTGTGTTTGTCTACCAGTTCGGCTATTAAAATCGCCAAGCTTAATTATTTCACTGGTATTTTGTGATTTGGTTTTTCTCCAAGTGATAGAAATTTCGAAGATCCATGAAAGAAGCTTTTAATTTAATATCGAAATTGTCAAAATCAGGATAAGTAAAACTTTTTTCTTCATTTTTTAAGTTGAGCCAATTATTTTTAATATTTTTAAAAATGTGCACAACGTCATATGTAAGAAATATTTTTTCATTTGGGTATTTTGATATGATTCTGATAATAACCGAAACATAAGTTGGTTAATTCTATTATTGTCAGTAATTACGCAAAGTACCTTAAATCCATGCGTCTGTACATAGTTAATTGTTTCAAGAACCATTTCTTTTAATTCAACTCCTGTTATTTTATTAACTGGTAACAAACGAATCACTTCTTTGTAATGCCCATGAATAATGAAAGTCTGGACTGTTTTTGCTAATTCGTTTGGGTTATTTAAAGCATGCCCTGTAACCTTTTGGCCTTTATAATGTAAACCAGACTTCAAATAAATTTCGTCAATTAATAACACAAGACGCTAGCGCTACCAAGTCCACTTTCAATCCCTGGCTTCGCAAGCGCAGATCTACCAATATTATTTTCCTCATGTCTTAGAATAGATGCATACAGGGTGATTTTCACTTGAATGATTCTAACCATATGAAAATAGAAAGTTTCAAAAACCTAACCTAACAAAACCTAATCAAATCTAACCGAACCGAAGGAAACTGAACCAATAATTTAAAAAAAAAAAACTTTCCTGACTTCTTGCCCGGGATCCTAGAGGATGTGAATCCGAACCGAACCAAACCGAACCTAACTAAACTGAACCAAACCTAACCTAACCAAACTAAACTACAACACGTACTGCTAATTAGGTTTAGTTGGGTAGGGTTAGGTTTGGATAGGTTCGGTTCGGTACGGTCCGGTTCGGATTCACATCCTCTAGCATCCCAGGTAGGAAGTCAGGAAAGTTTTTTTTTTGAAAAAAAATATTGGTTTAGTTTGCTTTGGTTCGGTTCGGTTAGATCTGATTAGGTTTCGTTAGGTTAGGTTTTTGAAACTTTCTATTTTCATGTGGTTAGAATCATTCAAGTGAAAATCACCCTGTACATCGATTCTAATACATGAGGTAAATAATGAGGTAATAATATAATAATATTGTTAATCCCCACTTTTGGTATTCTTCCATTAACTTTCTCATCATATACTCCATGTCCTCTTTATCATTAGCTACAATTACTTGGTCGTCAGCAAACTGTAGTGTGTATATGGTAAATCGGTCGTTAAGTTGTATTCACATGCCGTGCACTTTCCGTTTCCAGTTTTTTAGAGCTACTGCGATATATATTTTAAAAAGAGTTGGAGAAATACAACATCCCTGTCTTAAGCCTTTTGTTACCAGGAATTCTTTTGAAAGTCGATTTCCAATTTTAATTTTAGATTTTGACCCTTTATATAGTTCTTTTATCGCTTTTATGTATGTATGATTGATATTAGTCTGCTCTAGCACTGTCCATAGTTTTTCTACTGGAACGGTATCATATGCTTTTTGTAGGTCCACAAAGGTAACATGAGTCTCTATATTTCTGGCGCTCCTTTTCTCAATTACTTGTTTAAGACAAAAAACATTATCACTACATGATCTGCCTGCACGAAACCCACTTTGCTCTTCTTCTTCTTGTTCATGAAAATCCTTCTCTATTAGATCTCTAAGAATCCTACCGTACAATCTACTGAGAGTACTAGTTACTGAAATTCCTCTGTAATTGTTGCAATCCAGCTTGTTTCCTTTTTTATGTATTGAGGATATGAATGCAATTTTCCAATCATCAGGTACTGGATGTCCGTTTATGCATTGATTGATAATATATGTGAGATTTTCGATTAGTTTCTCTGATCCATATTTGAGCATTTCAGCATATATTCCTCCAGGTCCGCTAGCTTTTCCGGATTTAAGCTTTTTAATACTATTTTTTATCATTTCTTTTTCGATGATTACTTCCTCTCCGTGTACTTTTATGTCTCTCCTCGGAGAGGCTGCCAGATATTCGGATCTCGTTTCCTGCAGCAGTCCCTTGTAGTGTTCTGTCCATTGTTCTGGTTTGATGATCTGGATGTTTACTTTTTCTTTTGTTGGGTTTTTTACTGTAGAAATGAATTTCCATACTTCAGAACTCTGCCTACCTCCTACGTGTGTATTGATATCGTGGCATTTGTGCTCGAACAGTTCATTTTTTTCTGTGCGTATCAAATTTCTCAGCTGTCTTTTGGTTTCCCTGTAGATTTCTAGGTCTCTTTGTTCTTTAGTACTGAGCCATTTCAAGTATGTGCGTTTTTTCTCTTTGACCATTTCCTGTATTTTTTCCGTCCATCACATCTTCCTGCTATTTCTATTATCCTGGTATCCAACAGCTTCAATGCTTGTTTCCTTCAATCTTTTTATTATGTTTGTATATATCTCTTCAAATGAGTGTTCTGTGTTTATTAATTTTTTATCTAATCGGTTCTGATACAATCTTCGAGTACTTTCGATTTCTAGACTTCTAAAGTTGTATTTTTGATTGTCTTCGATACATTCTAGGTTTTCATTTTCTTCAATACTTTCGTCCTTATGTTTTTTTCTGAAAGGGAATAATATTTTTGCTTTTACCAGATGGTGGTCAGATCCACAGGTAATACCACGAAGTGCTCGTACATCATACCACTTTAATTGCGAGTGTTATCCACCTATAGCATAGTCAATGATTGATTTAAGATTTCTTGTTGGCTGAATCCAGGTATATCGATGAATATCCTTATGCCTAAAAAAATCATTATTTATTTTTAGGTTGTGGGTTTCACACAATTGCATCAGTCTCAAGCCATTATCATTTGTTACTTCTTCTCCAAATGGTCCTATCACTTTGCTCTGTGTTTGTCTACCAGTTCGGCTATTAAAATCGCCAAGCTTAATTATTTCACTGGTATTACCGATTTTGGTGATAGTCTCATCAAGTTGGTCAAAGAACAGTTGTTTTGTAGCTACTTTTTCATCATCTGATGGTGCGTAGACTGCTATTATGCTTATATTATGACCAAGCATCTTCATGTTCACTCGAAGTATGTTTTCACTAATGCAATCGTAGTCGGTAATCTTATTTTTTAGGTTTTTCTTTATTAACAAGGATACCCCTCTGGCTGCTCTTCTTTCTTTTGGGACTCCAGTGAATATATGGACGAAATTGCCGACACTATTCGTACCTGTTCCTTTCTTTTTTGTCTCTGTAAGTGCAATGATATCGATCTTACAATTCTGTACTTCGGTTGCAATAAGGTGCAACTTTTGATTCACTCCCTGTACGTTCCATGTAGCTATATTCATAGTCCTTTGTCTTTGCTTTTTTCATCTTTGAGAATTTCCATCTATTGCTCCGAGGCTTTGTTTAGGCTTTTTGGTAATTGCTTTGTTTTACAATTTACAAGTATTAGAGAACCAGTCTAATGCCTCAACCCCCTACTTGGAGGGCCAGGATTTTTAATCAAGGTTTTTCTCCTCTAGCCTTTGACGAGCCAACGCCATACTGTAAGACAACAGCTGTCTTTTATACTATCCCTAAAAGAAAAGGTTGCCACCTACGCTATGATCACCGTACCGAGGTCCATTCTCTCCGCCTTTCATGTCATGTCTTCTCCCGTAACCCTGGGAAAGGAACCCTAGACAGGTGCTAACTCTCCGGGTCGGAGAGTACCTGGAATCTACGGAGGGCAGGGGTCGATTCATTTCCCCTGATGGACATCTGACGAGGTCTACCCGTAATTTGCAAGTAAAAATGTATAAAGTCGGGTACTCACTACGTGCGAATTGGTTAGTTACTTGACTTGGAATACTTATACATAGCAAATATTTATCAAAGTTTTGTCTGAGTAAATTCTATACACTATGTGCCTATTTGAAAGTGTCAGCTTTTACGGGTGCAAAGTAGACTTGTCAAAATGCTAATATAACAACTATAGCGCATTTGAGATTATTGTTTACTAAAAAATAAATTTAATGAAGGTGAGGGTCGTTGATATTCTTATGATGTGCTGTGACTGTGCTCTCAAATAATATGGTGGGAATCCAACTTCTGCTGCGTCTGCCCCCACGAGTGGGGCTATCCGGCACCACTGTTTGTCGGTAATATTAAGTGACTCTTTAGGAATCGATACCGCCTAACCAAAGACGGCGGGGGGGAGGGGAGTATTGAACTGACACATGACATGTCATGTAACATACCTCGTATACCTCTTGTACAAGAGTTAATGGGGTGGTAGCTTGGGAGCCCAAAGGGTGCACAATAAGCCAGTCATGGGTGCAGCGCAGTGAATGTGGTTTGCGACCAGGCAGGTTGGGGTCACGATCGGGTTTTTAGTTGGTAGGAATCAGACACCAACCCATGTAACAAAATATAAAAGGCAACTTCATAGTGGTATATTCAATCACGAACACTGATGTTTCGGAAAAAGGCATTTCGATCATTAGCGTGGCTTGTCCATGGCGGGACGAAAATGTCCACCGGTCTATAAGGAAGAAAGACATTTCATCACAATTCAACCAGACCATGCTATCACCGTCTCCACGGTGTCGGTTTGGAACCGAAAACAATGAGCTAACAAAGTATAAAAGGCAACTTCATAAGGGTATAGTCAACCACGGACATCGGAGTTTCAAAAAAAGGCATTTCCATCCTCAGCGTGGCTTGCCTAACACAAAAGAGATCAAACTGACTACAAGATACAAGGTAAATCAAAAAGAATGAAAAAATAGGTGAAATCTATTTTTCATTTTACGAGTGAAACGACAGCGAACCAGGGAAACTACGTCCATGGCGGGATGAAAACGTCCACTGGTCTATAAGGAAGAAAGAGATTACCTCACAATTCTACCAGACTATGCTCCACGGTGTCGGTTTGGAACCGAAAGCAATGAGCTAACAAAGTACAAAAGGCAACTTCATAAGGGTATAGTCAACCACGGACACCGGTGTTTTGGAAAAAGATATTTCCATCCTCACCGTGGCTTGCCTAAAAATACCGTAAAGAAAAACAAAAGATATACCTACCAAAACTTAAATGCTCTATATAGGCAGTTCTGTAACCAAGCCTGTGCATTTTTTAATAACACCTTGTATAACACAGGTATTAAGAATCGACCAACGATAACACACCCATCAACCATTTGTAAACTATCCCTGCCAATGATTTCGCGCATATTCAAGAGACTATAATATAAACATATTGGCAAAATTATAACAGTTTATCTTTATACTTTTAGCCAAATAAAAACAATAAAGAGAGATTAAACTTATTTTTAAAGTAAACAATTTTATGTATATATATATATATTTTTTTTTTTTTTTCTAATTATTGACGTTGACGAACAGTTTTAAAAATTAATAATTTTATTAATAAATAAAAGGTTAATTTAATTTCAATTGTTTTACATAATTTTTTTTTAAATTAAACGTTGTATATTAAACAAAAAAAATACTTAAAACACCCTATTAAAAATAAAAATTTACAAAAAAGTTAAAAAATAACTTAAAACACCCTTAATTTTAACACTTGAAAAATAAATGAGTCTAAGTTATTTACAATATTATCATGATAAAGTGTGTCGGTTGATCGAGGAAGCGACTGAAGTTGCGCTTGTGCTTTGCAACTCTGAGTTGCGGGAGTTCTCAGTTGCCAAGGTAATTTTTTTACAGGGTTCTAACACCTGGGTCTTAAATAAGAAAAGCCGTTAAATATAGACAGACAGAAATGACAGAACAATTGTGGTGGTCAAATAAAATAAAATAAAAATAATGTCCTTATTCTAGTGGTTAACCTATTAAGGCCCAAAACGTTTTTTTTTTTCGAAAATCGAAATTTAACAAATATAGTGAAACCTCTCCTTGCGGACACCTCTATTAAGCGGACACTCCCTTTAGGCGGACAATTTTTTTGGAACCAAGCTTTTCCCCATTTCTTTACATGTAAAATTCACTCCAATAGCCGGACACTCTAATAACCGGACGCGGACAATTTTTTTCGGGTAAAAAATTCTGAAACCTCCCTTAACCGGACGCGAACTTCTGAAAACGGGACGGAGCGCTGCACGACATGAGCATAAATATTATGTAGTATGTTGGCAACAACGCACTCTGCTTCCGGGGAATTAACTTTCCTTTTTAATCCGGAGACTATAAATACTTCTGTCGTATTTACAACATATTTTATTCGGCGGGGGCGGGACTGCTGTGTTTTATTTTTATTGTTTAATTGGATAGTAATAGATCTCTTTGAAATGGTGCCTACTAAAAAACTTCTTAGTTTTCGTGAAAAAATGGAAGTTGTTAACGTTTCGGAGAAGGAACATCTATCAACACGAAAGATCGCTGAAAAATTTAATGTCGGAAAAACTCAAGCAGCGGAAATTGGTAATAAATATATATTAAAATTTCGCAGTTCCCTCTCATAAACGGACACCTCCAATAAGCGGACAGAATCTACGGAACCGTGAGTGTCCGCTTAGAGGAGGTTTCACTATATATTAGTTTTTGGTATGTAAGGAATAGATAACAAAAAAAATGTTGCTCTTTTCGTTTTTGATTTTTGATAAGGTCGTTAACGACCCCATGGGATCTAGAAGTTTATCATTTTCAGGCAACGTATCATTGACAGCCATTAAATTGGCCACCAGAGGATTATGCAATTCTTCGCTGGTCTCCCAGTACATTCTCCTACGGGGAGGAATCTAAATTGTCACTCACATTGAAGAGGGTTAGCGGCCTACAAAGTTTAAATTCATTCATGCTTTACTTTGCTTTACTTTTGCTGAAAATATCCCGCTGATTGCCAACTGAAATGTTCAGTTTTCGGTATTGATTGTAAAAAAGTAGAATTTTCTATATTTTCATTCCCAATTAAGGTTTGTTAATGAGTTGTTTCTTAGATTTTTTCTGAACTTGTGGAATTATTATCAAAAAAGAACTAGGCTGCCGCATTTACCTATGCGAAACAAAGCCTGTCCAGGTCATTACATTCCTTGTCTCTTCAATCTTTTATTCTCCCATCAGCATGATCAGGCGGTGTTTGCCCGCAGGTAGA
Source organism: Aspidapion aeneum (assembly GCA_963576565.1). Classification (NCBI taxonomy): domain Eukaryota; kingdom Metazoa; phylum Arthropoda; class Insecta; order Coleoptera; family Brentidae; genus Aspidapion; species Aspidapion aeneum. The sequence goes on from OY755043.1 coordinate 94,845,818, forward strand.
AAAACGATAACTGCAGTGGATTGTATATATTTTAATTAAGGAAAGCGCGAACAAACATAAATATATTGATATGAGATCACGAAATAATTAAGGTCCATAGGTTAATTGTTGGTACCACACAACGGAAATCAGAAACAAAGCACTCACCAGTTTGCAGCCAATTTCTCCACGTTGCAGGGGCCACTTTCTGGATCTAATGATGGCACCACGTAGCTGAAGGGCTGAAGTTTCTAGTTCTATGCTTCAGTACACCAAAATCGAGCACTTTCAAGTGTAGATATTTGTAATAGTTGGAGAAAGAAATTAACACGCCATTTTCTCGAGGCGGTAGAAAAAGGATCGCTCTGATTGTTGGTGCGCATGTCGAAATGAGTGAAAATGTACTCTGTCCGTCATCCAATTGTGTGGTTTTAAAATTTACAAACAACCGCGAAATTTAGCGGGAGCTAACATAACTGCCCTCCAAAACACACAATTTTAGAATATCAGCCGGACAGATATAGATATAAGAAAAATGATCGACCGATAAATACAAATGAATGAAAAACAGATAAGTAGCGCAAGTTTATTTAGAGATAACGAAAATCCAAAAAAGGCAAAACAAACAAACAAAATTAAAAAATAAAAAATAATAAAGAATTACCTATTGTAATAATTGACTTCAATAGGTAGAAAAAATTAAAATTACTTTTGATTCGGCAAGAGGCACAGTTTTACAACTGGCCGCTTGTAAACACCGGTAGCCGTTTGTACCGTCGCGATACGCACTTGTCCGTCTCCGCAGGGATGCAATTCAAGAACCCGACCGACTGGCCATTTCAAAGGTGATTGGATGTGATCACTCGTTATTTGATATTTGGGGACGAATCAGCCCACTTGTGTCGCTGTTGTAGCGTATGCAAATACTCTATAGAATACCGTTTCCAAAAATCATTATTAGTTGTTGGATTAGTTGCCATCTCGAGAGCCGAGTTAGGGGAACCTCGGACAAATCTGACTCCGGAATTTCTGAATTAAGGGGTTCAAGGGTCAAAAAATGCCCAGGGGTAAGAGGTTGAAGATCGTGTGGGTCTGAAGAGGCAGGAGATAAAGGGCGACTATTAAGTACAGCTTCTATGCGACAGGTAAGGGTGGACATTTCCATGATGGACAACTTCTGGTCGCCGACAACTCAAACAAAGTGAGTTTTTAAACTTTTGACGCCAGCTTCTGCCAGGCCATTGAAATGTGGACTGAGAGGGGGTCCCAGATGCCAACGAATAGAAAGTCTGGTGGACGCACTTCTTGCGTAATCAAGTAATTGGTTACGAAACCCTATAAAATTACTGCCCTGATCTGACCAGCATTGCGTCACGCTTCCACGTCTGGAAATGAATCGATGGAATGCACCTACAAACCCTTCGGTGGACAGTTCCATGGTTAATTCCAAATGCACGCAATGTGTGGCCGTACAGACAAACACACAGACATACGATTTGAAAGCTTTACAACCACGGTAACGATGATGAATCACAAAGAAAGGTCCACAAAAGTCGATAGCTACACTCGAAAAAGTTTAAGTTGATTGGTATTCGATGAGCGGGAAGTGAACTCATTATGGGCGGTCTATAGGGTTTAGGGTTGATTCTAAAACATTGCAAACACTTGGATATGGTTCTTTGAATTGCCCGTCTGACAGATAATATCCAAAATTGCTGTAAAAGCAGATTATGTAATGTTTTAAACCCAGGATGAAGGTATTGTCGATGAGTGGACTCGATAAGAAGAGTAGTTAAACGATGGTTACTCGAAAGTAAGACGGGGTGTTTTGCAGAATAAGACAAAAGGTCAGATTTTTGTATCTGCCACCGGCTCTAATGATATTATTTTCATCAAGAAAAGGTGAAAGTTTTCGAAAAGGTTTCGGTATTGGTTTATCCTTAGATAACGCGGAAAAAAGCTCAGAAAACCAAGAACCTTGAACGCGTTTGATAAGAAGGTATAACGCACTTTGCATCTCACCGGTGGTAGGAAAAACAATATTCTCAAAAATAACTTTTTGGTCCGGCGGCTTAGTGGGTTTTAGATAGGAATGGTTTTGAAAAAGGTTAACTATTCGAAGGACATATCAAATGATACGTTGAATTTTTGATATAGATGAATACTTGATAAGAAGCTGATCTAAGAAGTTAACGTCAATTATCGCATTGCAACAGACCTTTGGCTTTTTCTCCAGATTAATATCTCCGAAATCAATCGGCATTTTTGATTTATGAAAATCGGGCCATTCGTTTTCGGGAGACCACAAAAACGACGGTGCGTTCCACCACATGTCATGTGAAATGAGCTGTGAAGGGGTGGCCCCTCGTGACGCAATATCGGCTGCATTTAAAGCAGAAGGAATGTAGCGCCATGAGTTTGAGGGAATGATTTCTTGGATTCTACTGACTCGATTTCCAACAAAGGTTTGCCAGCGATTAGGAGGGGATGAAAGCCAGTGCAATACGACTTGCGAATCGCAGAAAGTAACGATATTTGTAAAAGTTATTTTTCCTTCATAGCTAGATAAGACGAAGTCAATTAATTCGCTTAAAAGAAATGCGGCTAGGAGTTCTAGCCTAGCCAAAGTTTGTGACTTTATAGGCGCGACCCTAGATTTTGCAGATATGAGAGAAACAGATATATTGCTTTCCTCTTCTACACGAAAATATACGACGCCTGCGTAGCCTCGATTTGAAGCGTCACAGAAGCCGATGATTTGACAGGTATTGGTTTTTGACAGTTTGATTTGTCGGGGTAATTGAAAATTGGAAAGAAGCGGGAATTCAGAACGAAGTTTGTTCCAAGAGTCGATGATAGAAGAATCTGGTACTTCGTCCCAGCCTATTTTCGATATCCACAACTGTTGCAAAATAAATTTTGCTTGTAGCAACAAGGGACAAAGAAAACCTACGGGATCGAAGATTGTTCCTATGATAGATAAAATAGAACATTTGGTTGGGGGTTTGTCCTTCATTCGGCATTGATAAGAAAAAATGTCGTTTTTTGGATGCCATTGAAGTCCTAAAATTTTGATAAAGTGGGGTTCCTCCTTGTCAAAAGAGAGGCATTTGACGATCGGATTCTGGCAATGTTGCCAATAACTCAGGACAATTGCTTGCCCATTTTTTAAGTTCAAATCCTCCCGACTTCAACAAATCATTGAGTTCCGTTTGAAGGGAAAGAGCTTCAGAAAGCGAAGGGCTAGTTCCCAAGATATCGTCGATGTAGATTGACGTTTTTAGAACAGTACTAGCCATAGGAAAACGTTCCTTTTCTCTCTCTGCCAGCTCATTTAATGTACGCATGGCTAGAAAAGGTGAGCATGTCATGCCAAAAGTGACAGTAGAAAGTTCCCACACTGAAAGTGGGTCCTGTCGAGAAAACCTCCACAATATCCTTTGATAAGGACGGTGATAAGGATTGATAAAGACTTGACGGAACATCTGTTTGATATCAGCAATGTAGGCAATAGGATTAAGACGAAACGTAAGGAGTAAAGAAGCAATATCTTTTTGAAGTTTCGGTCCAGATAACAATGTGTCATTGAGACTAATATTCTTTGGGGTGACTGCCGAACAATCCCAGACTACCCTTAAAATTGTACTTAGGCTTTCCGGCTTTAGTACGCAATGATGTGCCAAAAAACATGATACGTCGACTTTTGGTTGACTAGATAAAACTAAACTCATATGATTAGAATCGATATAGTCTTGCATGAAACTTGAATAGACAGTGTACAGATCAGGATTTTTGATTAATCTATTTTCTAGAAGTAAAAATCTACGATAAGCTTGCGGATAAGTATTTCCTAGGTCAGGGTTTATTTTATCTTTAAACGGAAGATCTACCATGAATCTACCGCTCGGTTGTCGTACGACACTCGCAGGAAATATTGATTCCGCTTGTTTTTCCTCCTTTGATAAGATTTGTTTTTTAGGCAAATGTTCGATTTCCCAAAACCTAGGGATAATGACCTCCAAAGGAGGTGAATGACTCGTTAAAAAACAACTGGTTCGTTCCGTAAGACTACCTACTTCGTCCACTTTTCCCATGACGACCCAGCCAAAGATGGTTTCAAGGGCTGAAGGTTGCCCTATTTGTCCAAGAACCCTGCCCTCCTTGAATATCTGTGCGAATAACTCGCAACCAATAACTAGGTCCACAGGTCTAGATTTGAAATAAGATGGGTCGGCAAGTTTAAGGTTTTCCAAGTGTTTCCACTGATTATCGTTCAAAGTGAATGTAGGCATATTGGAACATAGTTGTGGAACAACAATTGCTTCGAAATTAAGTAAAGGAGTGACCTGTCCTTGTGGCTTAATGTGACATTGAACGAGCCCTTCGGAAGTAAGAGAAGACATTTGATTTAATCCGAATATTTCAGTGGTGTAACTTCGCCTAGGAAGATTAAGACGCTGAATACACTTTTCACTGATGAATCCTGTCTGTGATCCAGAATCAAGCAGTGCCCTTACAGGTTGAAAATTTCCGCAACCGTCCATAACATCTATTATGGCGGTGCATAAAAGAAAGGTACCTGAAGGTCCTGAGGTATTTAATGACACATGAAGATTATTGACAGGTGGTGTGTGAATGACAGGACTAGTATCTTGGCTTCTAGACTCTTTATTAGTTTCTAAGATATGAGTTAAAGTGTGGTGCCTTTTACTATTGCAAGTCCTGCATGAATATTTTGATTTGCACGTATCTACCCCATGCGAGGGATGAAAACACGCTAGACATAATTTTTTATGCTTGACGAAAGTTAGGCGATCGATAGGTGAGAGGTCAAGAAATGTTTGACATTTCGAAAGCACGTGACCTTGATTACACCGGAAACATTTTATTCCCGTACTTGAATTAGTTGAGGTGCCAGCCAGTCCTATAAAAGGCGAATTGAATGATTTATAGGTAGGCTTTTGCCCAAACTGATTTTGCATAGAATTTGAATTTTGATAGGTAGGCTTTTGCCCAAACTTATTTTGCATAGAATTTGATTTTTGATAGGTAGGCACCTTTAAGGGTGCTGTTGATTGAGGAAGTGATTCCAAAACTTTACATCTTTTTTCTAGAAATTGAAAATGTGACTGAAAAGTGGGAATTTCGGTATTAGTATTGGCGTGACTCATTTCGAAATTTGAACGCGTCGGAATATCCAATTTTTCTAACAAAATGAAAAAAATAATAAAGTCCCAACTGTCAACGTCAAAACTAAGTGATTTTAAAATTTCTAGGGATTCTGAAAAGGTGTCAATTAAATTACGCAATTCTTTAGCTGACACGTTTTTTAAGGTAGAGTTCATAATTGTGCTTAAAGTATCATTTGCGAGGTCTCGCTTGTTTTGATATCTATTGACTAATTTGTCGTAAGCAATTTTATAATTTTAATCAGATAAGCTAATCCCTGATATCAATTTTAAAGGCTCATCCTCGAGATATGAAAATAAATATTGAAGTTTTCGGACGTTACTTAGACTTTGATTTTGATCTATAATATTATTAAAGGGATCGAAAAATCTTGGCCATAATTTTTTATCACCTCGAAATATGGGAATACCTAACTCTTTGAGTTTTGGAGTTTCGTTTTGTCGAACATATGATCCCGAAAAGGATGGGGCCTCAACCGGAAATTTTTTAGAGTAAACCCCCTTACACGCATAAAAATATTTACGAGCTTCTGAAAGGATCGCATCCTGCGTTTTAAACTCCTCGTCGTCCGAGTCGTCTATCAACATAATGACATCATTATGTGCCAACATGCATTTATCGAAAGTTTCATCCAAGTCGGAATACCTCACATGAAACTCGTTTCTCGCTTTTGCGTCCGTTGCCGCAGTCTGTGAAAACACAACACTGGGTGATCGCAGATAAAAAACCCTTGCGTTTTTGCACGGCTTTTTTGATAGACATGATTTTACCTTTGAAATGACGAAATTGTCGGTAAATATACAATTAACGCTAAATTAATGCTTCTGAAATAGAAAAATGACGAATTGTCGAAAATATGCACTAATTTATCGCAATAGATGAAAATTGTTTTAAATATCGAAATGATATGGAACACATCTAATCACAGAAATGTCGGTAAATATACAATTAACGCTAAATTAATGCTTCTGAAATAGAAAAATGACGAATTGTCGAAAATATGCACTAATTTATCGCAATTGATGAAAATTGTTTTAAATATCGAAATGATATGGAACACATCTAATCATAGAAATCGTGCTTGTTTGTTTTGATTGCTTCTCGATTTTTGTTTACTGAATGACCACGCGGTAGACCCTGCGTTACCATAGCGGCGGACCGAAAACAGGTGAACTGCGTCGATACCGATGGTCGAGCGAAAATCTCTCTCGGTTCAATACGATTGGCAAAATTCAAGGCCGTATGATCTCGGCGAAAATGTGAAAATGAAATGGCCGACTTATTAATACCGTCGTATGGAGTAAATTTAAATAATTCGGGTCGAAGGAACACTTATGTTTGCCCGCAGGTAGAAAAACGATAACTGCAGTGGACTGTATATATTTTAATTAAGGAAAGCGCGAACAAACATAAATATATTGATATGAGATCACGAAATAATTAAGGTCCATAGGTTAATTGTTGGTACCACATAACGGAAATCAGAAACAAAGCACTCACCAGTTTGCAGCCAATTTCTCCACGTTGCAGGGGCCCCTTTCTGGATCTAATGATGGCACCACGTAGCTGAAGGGCTGAAGTTTCTAGTTCTATGCTTCAGTGCACCAAAATCGAGCACTTTCAAGTGTAGATATTTGTAATAGTTGGAGAAAGAAATGAACACGCCATTTTCTCGAGGCGGTAGAAAAAGGATCTCTCTGATTGTTGATGCGCATGTCGAAATGCGCGAAAATGTACTCTGTCCGTCATCCAATTGTGTGGTTTTAAAATTTACAAACAACCGCGAAATTTAGCGGGAGCTAACAGGCGGTAATATAAAAATTCCATCAGAAGTCCGAATCTGCTCAATAAGTTCAGCAGCTGTAGATTGACGTTTTCCAAAAATAAAACATACATAAATAAGAACTTATAGATCTCAAGGGGTCGTTAATGACCCACACATCTTTAAGAGCCTACAATTTGGCACCTATGCACCAATAGCCCAAAATATTATACCCTAACTTTTAAAATATGCTTTATCATTGTACTCATATAATAATGTTACAAATTCTATAATAAAATAAGTACTTACGACTCTCGATATGTAGTCATCATACACACACAAGCAATGACTAATTTAAAATTATTTCTGTAGAGCCGGAAACTCTTAAAAAAGTCGTGCCAATTGATCGTCCTGCAAGTGGTAAACACTGTCAATAGTGCAGAAGCGGATCTAGAAACTTTATTTGGGGGGGGGGGGAAGATATCATAAGCATTGTATTAAACTATTTTGCATGGTGACCAAGAGGTGTATTTTGTGTATTTAGTTTGAAATTTGGGGAGGGGGAAATTTCCCCATTTTCCCCTCCCATAGATCCGCGCCTGATAGTGAAATAAGTTTGCTAGTTTCTACAAAAAGAAGTAAGGTTTGGCAAAGAAAACTGTCTCCACGAGGTAAATCACATGTCTTCTTTCTACAACTTTTATGTCAGAAAAATTTTGTCAACCAACAATTTTGTATAACACAACATTTTTGTAAATCTTAAAATAAGCTTATTTTGAGCCACCAATTTAAAAATACGACTTGTCCGCCCGATTCGCCGCAGCCAATTAGTTGCGACCACAATCTCATAGTAGTTTTAAAGCAAAAAAAAATTATTAGGCTTATTTTTGGTCTCAAACCTGTTGACTTCTGTAGACCACTGTTTGTTAACAACAAAATATTAACATTTTATTCTGTGTATGTCACACGACTGCCTAGTACACATGGCATTCTCTTATAACTTTTGAAAAATTAGTTTTGCAGAAAGATTGTTAATACGTTTTCTGTTTGCAATAGAACAACAATCAATATAGTAAGGGCTAAAAAAATGTTACTATTTTTGATTATATAAAAAAATCAATATCTTTGTCAGTTTTTGAAGCTAATTTCATTACTGGCAAACAAAAAACGTATTAATAGTTTTTCTGTAAAACTGATTTAGCGAGAGTTATAAGCCAAAGTTTGTGAAAAAACTAAAAAAAAAGTCGCCGTCTTGAATTTATGACGTCACACAGGTTCTCCCAGTCAAATTGGAGACAAACACCCGGTGAGCTAAAATTTTGTAATCTATTACCCATTGATCTAGGGCAGTTTAAAAAAAATCTTCTACAACTATACCACGGGACACGATTTTTGACTACAAACTACTTAACTAATAGCTACACCACTACCAACCACATCAAAATCCATTGACTCCTTCAAATGGTACATGCGCATTAGAAAGAGTTACGGAGGCACAGGCCCGACATACAGTAATAAATTGTTAAAACGTAAAACTTTTTTTTTGCATTCTGCTTATAGTAGGGGAGGCGATTAAATTTTTTGGAATTATTTTCTTTGTCAGCAAACATTAATCGAATTGATCAGTGAGCAATTCTAAGAAAAAATTTCTATATAAAAATGTCTATAAAACTTCCTATTTTCCGATGGGTTTACTCGCAAAAAGTAAACATATGCATTACGAAGAAAAAAAATCCTCGAATTTATAGTTTTTTTTGCATTTTGCGCCTAAACCCATCGGAAACCCCCCTTAATCTTGAAACAATATTTGCTTATAATTGATCAAGGAACAGTTTTATCGATGTTTGCTGACAAATAAAATAAGTTCCCAAAATTTGACGGCCTCCCTTACTATCAGGGCTATAAAAAATACTCTGCCAATATATGGGCCCCTAAGCTCACACTAGGTACTATAGTTATAGTGTACATGTAAGAACTAAAAACTGAAATATATTTTATTCAACTCCAGACTAAATTACCTTTTGTTTGATACCACACAAGCCATGTTTTGACTTAAACTCAAATTTTTAAAATCTACCCCCACCCTTAAAAAAACAAAAATTAAAATGTATTTTGTTAAATTCCGGACTCAGTTACCTTTCGTTTGATATCACACACGCCATATTTTCACTTAAACTCTAATTTTTGAAATATACCCCCACCCTTTTTTTAAAATAAATTAAAATGTATTTTGTTTAACTTCAGACTCAATTACCTTTCATTTGATATCACACACGCCATATTTTCACATAAACTCTAATTTTTGAAATCTACCCCCACCTTTTTATTTGGTTTGTGTTCGGTGGATTTCGTTCATTTTTAAATGGGACCATCTCGACCCAAGACCCAGCCTTGGTACCAAATTTCATTAAAATCGGCCAAGCGGTTTTTGAGTTATGCGCGTTGGTCGTTACAGACGACATACAGACAGACAGACAGACATACAGACAGACAGACAGACGGCGCAACAAAAAAGTTTAAAAATCATCTGAAACGCAAAGATATCTAAAAAATTTTGAAATCGGAGCAACTTTTTTTTTCTCGAAAAAATTAGGATCACTATGTGTGAGCTAAAACAACAGTAAAATTATTTTAGAAGATGAGCATTTCAAGTTCGCTACCATTTACTAAATTAAAAAGGCTTTAAAAACAATCAATACATCAGTTTTGACCTATAAAATCTAAAACAAAGTCTTTTAAAGTCATTTTAGTTACTGAAGGTCGCAAATAGCATTTTTTCGTTGCCAATATCTCTATACCATGCATATTAACAATTTGTTTTTTTAGATTTTCGACATTCTTAATCAAATTCTGCCAACTGCTTTTGTGCTCGGTACTTCCTATTGGCCGTATTATCAATCTCTTCAAAAGCACAAGCTTTGCGTTTGTGGAAGGTAATTTTTTTCAAAATTATTGCAGGTTATAAACATAGTTCAAGCCGCCTTAGGATCGCTTGTTTCATATACGGTCTCATCGAGAACCGTAAGGCGCCCTAGAGCGGACATTCGAGAAACACCTGCGGGGCATACGTGTGGGATGAGGTAAAAAAAAGTGTCGAGGAGGCGGCGTTTACCGCCCCCTCAACGTCCCTACAGGTGCCACCAACCCCTGATGTTCTCAGGTCCGGGCCGCGATAAACTTACACCCGGGCTAGCGCGATAGGACATCCTTTAACCCGCCGTACGTCTCCCCCGCATTTTCTAGGGTGCAACCACGACTCGGCGGTTTCTTTGACGATGCTTACCTACGTGGCAATATTGTATTTTATATTATATTTTCGGGCATCAGAGAAGCGGTCCACTCGGATCTGTTTAGTTCCATACTTAGAGTAAGAAAACTCTGAGGTTCGATACCAGTAGGGTACTTATTCGTTTATTGAGTGCATTTTGGTAGTAAGTATGGATGAACCAAGAAAAGGAAAATAATGACTTCCACTTATTGCGAAGAGGAAAAACAAAGGCCCAAAAAAAGTGTTAAGTTCAAACATAAATTATGGTTAGGCAGTAGGCGATAATTAGATATTTTGAACAATAGTTTTTTGCCACTTTTTTTTTTAAACTATGTTTAATATGTATAATATGGAAGCGTACTCCTTTTATTTTAGGGTCCTGGTACGATGCCAACTCTAACTGTACCGAAGGGTCCCAAGGTTTCTTCAACCTGTGTTAACCAGAAACACAGTGAGGGGAGAGGTATTTATAAGGTTGGTCATATAGGTTGTCAAATACATTTCAACTTTCAAGGGGCACTAGAAGACTCAGATTTTTTTTAGATTTAATATTAATTAAAGGTAATATATTTAAAATCTTCTGATTTTTGTTTTGATACCTTTAGATCTGTAAATTTTTACCTTCTGAATACCTGCATCGAACGAGAAAAGGGAAAGTAAGTCGACAGAAAAAATTCCGAGATAACACTCAAAATGAGGGGAAGAGGGGTTTTTTTGACAGAATATGTAGATATAACTACAGTGAGACCTCTCCTTGCGGACACCTCTATTAAGCGGACACTCCCTTTAGGCGGACAAATTTGTTGGAACCAAGTTTTTGGCTATGTCTTTGTATGTAAAATTCCCTCCTATAACCGGACACTCTAATAACCGGACGCTTCCTACTATGTTTACAGCAAAGAGTGTCGAGTGGGGAAAAAATCACGAAAAAGAAGCAATCAATTCTCTTGAATTAATTATTAAGAAAAAGATAATACCTTCAGGTTTATTTATAGACCAAGAAAATGCTTTCTTAGCTACAACCCCCGATGGACTTATTGAAAAAGAAGGAGTTGTAGAGGTAAACTGTCCTTTCAGTGCTAAAGACTTAACCCCCGAAGAAGAAGTAACCAAAGGAAAAATTACCTTTTGGAAAGTTAATGGAGAAATAAACAAAAATCATAAATGGTATTATCAGTTGTTACTAAAAGGAAAGGATCCCGCCCGGAGCTTATGGGCGGCGGCTTTCTGTTGGATTTCTTTTATATTTTAGTATGTTGTAGATCTTGATGCCCTGCTGAAAAGCTATCATTGCCCCATCTTCGTCCGACCTATTGTTTCTAAAATACAGAGGTTCAAAGTTTCAGTTTTTAGCTTTTGTGCATTTTTCAGAAAAAAACTACAGGTCATTTTTACCTATTCTGAAAAATTATATTATTATTTGTTATATTTCAAACTTTAGGTCACAAGTAGAGCTTAATATATAAATAAAAAAATTGGACCTATTAACAGTTTGCTACATTCGGTGGCGTTCCAAACATAAAATTATTTAAAAAATTTTATTCAAAAGACGATGCTTTACAGAATTAACTATAAAAAAAGAACAAACGGTGGATTTTTTTTTTATTTCTCCTGTCGTTTAGGAATCTCCCAAAGAAACTAGAATATAAATGGTAAAAATCAATTTGTAAAGTTTTACACAAAACGCTGTAAATCTCTACGCTTTTTAGAATTTTAATGTTTTTTTTAGAAATGCAAAATACTTTCGCTTTTTCTTAACGATCATATTTAATCAAATATAACTATGAGGGTAATGGAATGATTTTTGTTGCTCACAGTACTTTTTTAATCATTTATTTGTTCAGTAACGTGCAATTTACCAAGATAAAAGTTCGAAATCCTAACTTCTTTTGACATTGATTTTTTGGCGGCATTAAAAGTAAAATAAAAAAGTTTACCAATGTGATCTAATAATTCGAGAATGGCAGGTTAGTGAGACGAGCTAAAGGTGAGCACTACACGAAAAAAAGTTATACCGGGTGGAATAAAAAAAAAACCGGATAATTTTTTTCATTATAACTTTTGAACTATACAATCGATTTTAATGGGACAAACTGCGCTTGGCAGAGAATCATTATGAGAGTTCTGATTAAATATATTTTTGTGTCTGATATTTCAAAATCCAAGATGGCGGACGAAATTAAATTGTACCCTTCAAAGATGCTCGTCGCCATCATGGATTTTGAGATATCGGACAAAAAAATTTATTTAGTCAAAACTCTGATTAATTATCTGCCAAGTACAGTTTATCATATTAAAATCAATCATATAATTCAAAAGTCACTTTTAGCTTGTTTCACTAACCTACCAATGTCAAATTGACAGATCATATTGTTAAACTTTTTTATTTTACTTTTAATGTCGCAAAACCATCAATGTCAAAAGAAGTTAGGATTTCGAACATTTATCTTGGCAAATTGCACGCCACTCAATGAGTAAATGATTAAAAAGTACCGTGAGCAACAAAAACTATTCCATTAACCTCATAATTATATTTGTTTAAATATTATCGTTAAAAAAAAGCGAAAGTATTTTGCATTTCTAAAAAAAAACATTAAAATCCTAAAAAGCTTAGAGTGTTACAGCGTTTTGTGAAAAACTTTACCAACCGATTTTTACCATTTATACATATTCTGGCTTCTTTTGTACTTTTTTTATATTTAATTCTGTAAAGCATCGTTTTTTGAATAAATATTTTTTAATTATTTTTATGTTTGGAACGCGACCGATTGTAGCAAACTGTTAATAGGTCCAATTTTTTTGTTTGTGAATTAAGCTCTACTTGTGGCCTAACGTTTGATATACAACAGGCATAATATCATTTTTCAGAAAGGTAGAAATTACTTGAAATAATTTTTTGTGAAAAATGCACAAAAGCTAAAAACGGAAACTTTGAACCCATAGGTCGGACGACGATGTGGTGATAACTTTTCATCAGGGCATCAAGGTCTACAACATACTAAAATTTAAAAGAAATCCAACCGAAAGCCACCGCCCATAAGCCATCCTTTTGTTATACCCATAAAGGCATAAAATATGAAATTATTAATAAAAATGAAAAATTTTGCCAAAAAATGAGAGATCAACTGTTAGAGTTTTACAATAAATGCTGTGTACCTGAAATCGTGGACCCAAGAAAAAGAAGAAATATGGAAATTAGAAATGTCATAATTAAAAAATCTTAAACGCTTACTTTGTGGTATACTATATATGGGCAATTCTAGAGAGAGTAGCTTCAAACATACACAAGCTAAAGTTTGGTAATTATATTTAAGAAAAGAACCTAAAATCCTAAGTGTATTGATAAATTCTGACCAGTAGCAGAATATTTTTGTGCCCTAAATACAACTCTTAACTAAATTCAATTTTAGTTTCAATAAATGTTTTGGGGTTTTTTTTTATCACAATCTGTCGAAAATGCTGAACAAAAATTCCACACTGATTCATTTAAAGGTTCGTTTGTCAGAAGTCCTTTTTTCATAGACCTAACTAATGGTGTTTTTATTCATCATTATTTGACATTTTATATCATGTAAAAACTTGGCCCGGCCGGCACTGTACCAGAATTGTGCGCTGAGATCAGCTTTGAATTGATCAGCTAATTATTGAAATACAGCTGAATAATTTATAGATAAAGCACAGGGACAAACCTTTCCATTAAAAATTAAATGCGAAATGATACTGAATGAAAAATACCCTAAACGTTTGACGATTTGATCCGTTTGTCGCTATCTACAAAAAGGAATATGTCCAAATTAATCATCCTCTTCTAACATTGTACCAAAAGTTATACTTTATCTATCGCTACCGATGATCAAATGTGTATATGTACTCCAAAAAAGCAAAATAGTTATTTTTGAGAAACCCTCACAAAAATAGAAATTTTCCTAGCAAAAGCAGAAAATCCTTTTTCCGCGCGGGACAGACTCGTTAAGTGTGGAAAATTATTGCAAGCGTTAGGATTAATTGTTTTTCTAAGAGCGAAAAGAAAAACAAAAATCCAATAGTATGTTTTTATCCAGGGGTGATCAGCTTAATATTTTCTTCGTTATATAGTGACCTTAGATCAGCTGCCCACAGTAGGTGTACAAATTTTTCTACAGGACTATACAGGACTTCCACAGAATTATGCAGGATTCCACAGGACTCCACAGGATTGCCACAGGACTATACAGGACCCCGAGGGTACTGGCGCCTAAGGGGTGTCCTAAGCATGATTAAGTAGGGAGGCCGGCAAAGGCAAATCGGCTCTCTAAGAAAAACGAAAGTTAAGGCGTTTTTTTTTTGTTGGTCGCAAATTTTTTTTATGGACACCTGTTTGTCAGTACTATACAGGAAACTAGAAGACAAAAAATTTATTAAAGTCCTGTACGACGGTGTACAAAGTTGGTTTAGCTGATCACCCCTCGGTTTTTATAAAAAACAAATTATATTAAAAACACGCCGTAGATAAATTGACAATTCACATACAACCTATTTGAACTTATATTTACTCAGTAACAAAAATATTAAAAGATGACTAAATAATGTGGAAATATGACAGTGTCAAAAAGTGCCAATTTTCGTACCAAACTCATCCAAAAAAATTGCCGCAAGTCAGTATTTTCCGCACGCGAGTGTAAAAAACAATTTGTAATGTTGAATTTAGTAAAACCCCTATCAAAGGAAGAGGATACGAACATTTTATAGATTTTAAACGTTTTAAACGTCCCAGACAGTGGCGTATATAGAAAAAAGTTTCGGGGGGGGGGGGCCGAGACAGTTTCGGGGGAGGGGGGGCGAGACCTCATAAGGCCGTATTTTATGCTATTTTACGTTTGTATTCATGAAACATGTGGAAAATATCTAAAAATATCTTAGCTTATATATAATATAATATAATATTGTCGATTTGTGATTATATTTAAGCATAATTTTATCTAATTACACTTTGTTTCAAGTTAAAAATAATTCTGGTACTAGACAAAAGATTACTTTCAATAATTAAGGAAAGTTTTTGTAAAAATCTGTAGCCGTCTTGGAGAAAACCGTGTATTTTTAAACCCTTACATTTACACTAGAATATCGGCGCGACTCTAACCCTTAAAAATCTGTGCCATTATATTGATCTAAAAAAATATCAGAAGGGTGGACGGAATTATGTATATTCAATTAATGCTAAATAAGCAGTGATTTTTAGACAGGTAATTAAAGTATTTTTATGGGTGTTTTGTGGCACCCCTGTACATATTCAGGAAATAGTGTCCAGTCAACAATGTTGGTCTTACCGTTTAAAATTACACATAGAAACCTCAAGCACGGGTTAAGCCTTATAGAATCAGCCTTTTTTCGAACATTTTGTTCGATTTCTGGCTCATTCTCTAGGAGTTAACAATGTTAAGGTGAAAATGTCTAATTAACCTCCTCATGTATAAAATATATAAATTAAAAAAAAAACACCGGTATTTATACACGCGCAAATGTTTATATTTTCTTCCAATCACTTACACGCAATTTGTTTGTTTATAGTCCGCCCTATTTTGATTTGCTGGCGCCAATAAAAACTGGCGCGCCACTAAGTTAAATTTGCAAGTGTAAACACCGACTTGCACACAAGTTATTTCTTTGCATGCATGTATCAAATAAGTCTGCAGCTGACTGAATTTGCTGGCGCCAGTATGGTGCCGCATGCGCGCAGAAAAAGAAAATTTTCATGTGTAAACAAGTGCTTGCACGTCGGCTCGCCAGTTTTAAGTTCATTATTTTACTTTTTTTTTTCATTGTGTTTGAGCTTCAAAATTTTGTTTATTGTTATTTTTATAGCTTATTATGGCTAAAAAAAAGTGGTCAGCAGAACTGACCATACAGTTTCTTGAAGGCTATGAATGTTTTCCTTGTTTATGGGATGTACACAGTAGTTCTTATAAAAACAAAGATAGTCGAGATAATGCTTACCAAAAAATTAGTGGAATAATGAATATTGAAAGCTTTGAAGTTGCAGAAGTAAAAGCAAAAATACGTTGTTCCTTTTTCTGAATCTCTTTTATTTTTTTTTTCAATAAAAGTTTAGCGACTATTTTGCAGGCTTCCGAGAGTTCAGCCGACATATCGCGTATCGTGTACACTTTAAAAATGAAACTAACGTGCCAGTCTTTTTAATTTTCGCACAATAGTGTAAACCTTTACTGGCGTGCAAATAGAACTGGCGCGAACACTGGCGCCACTAAATGCATGCATGTGTAAACCCACTATAAAGACTTTACACACTTTAGTAAAGTGAAGACGAAAAAGTACCACTTTCCATACAAAACAGTGCGGAAAGTATATGAGAATGTCAAATACAATTTACCATTTTGATTTGGTAAAAACTCTATCAAGGGGTGAAAGGGACTAAAAATTTTAAATGCTGCCTCGGGCGCCAAAAAAGCTAGCTGCGGCTCTGATGGTCCGGTTTCGTAAAAAACCGAAAAGACAAGGATATTGATATTGTTTTAAAAATAATTCTTAGCGACCAGCAGAGGGCTCCACTTTATTGATAACAAAAGCGGCAATTGTTGGTCTTGTAAGGGTTTAACAATACACGTTTTCCTACCAGATGACCTGCACTTTTTGTAGTTTTATTTTTTATTTATTTAGAGGAATGTCCCTTGTAGGCCCGAAATTCTTCCCCGATTGAATCAGATAACAATTTCCTATTAAAAAAATGATATGAAAATGATCGATTTTTGCCTATCAATAAGCATAATTTTATGCTATTTTGGAGACATTTTTTAAACTAAAAAATAATTTTAGTCCTGTACCAAAGATCACTTTAAACGATAAAAAAAAGTTTTTGTTAAAACCTTTGGCCGTCTTCAAGAAAAGCGTGTATTTCCAAACCCTTACATTAGCACGAAAATATCGGCGCGAGTCGGCCCCGTAAGGAGCTGCAAGGATTCGATGAATGCGCTTGGTAGCGCTAACTATGTGGCATTTATATGCATACCAGGGCATTCTGGGCACGAGGGAAATGAGGCCGCGGACGCAGCAGCGAAGAAGCGGCATCTGTCGAATTAATCGGCCCCGAACCAGCCCTGAGGATATCATTCAATGCTGCTAAATCAACCATTGGGAATAGCTTCCAACAATACTGGATAAAATATCAGAACTGGCTCACTTTAAAGAGTTTATTAAAGGACCGTCCAGGAACAGAGCCAGGAACATCATTGGACTTACCAGACAGGAGATACGTTTAGTGACTGGTCTGTTTACGGGTCACTGTCGATTAAGATTACCCATGCACATAATGCGAAAAAGAGGCCGAATGTAGACTCTTTATGGAGGATGACGAAACAGTTCGACATGTACTAAGCAAATGTCCGACTATTGTACGTTTACGTCAGCCCACTTTCGGTAAATATAATATTGACTCGAAAGATATGAACAGTGTCTCACCCAAACTGATAGCCGGCCTTTTTGGAGGATTAGGAATAAAGTGATGAGAAACCACTCAAAACTGAGCCACAGTAGACCCATCGGTGGGGGCAGTGTAAGGGCTGCAAAGTCCACTCACATATGAATCATCATCATTATCACAGTGATGGCTTATAAGCTATAAAGCTGGGGGGTGGGGTGCAAATGGCTTAAGAGTTGGGGTTCCGGATTTTTTCGTCTTAATTAACAAAGAAAAAAATTCTACAATGTGTTAAAAAAACTGACATATAATTCTTACCGCAAAAAAATTATTACATTGCTTTTAATTTTCCTTTTTACTTTCGTAACAAAAATCCTCTTATCACGTTCTATTAGTCAGACTGGCCGCAAAATAAGTGCGTTCTTTGTTGCATTAAAACCGCTATTGGCTTTTCCTACCACTCCACCCCGTTTCCATGGTAACATGGGCCGCATTATGGCTTGCGGCTTGAGAAAGACGAGCGGCTAGCAATCATCGATTCTTATCAGTCGAAGATGAACTTTATTCATCGTATGCGTGGAGGCGAATGGAAAAATTATAGAATAAACAAAATATTTAGATAACCTCTTGTGCCATTAATTTTTTTTAATTTTGTTTGTTTTGAGGAAATCTTGTAGTTTGTATTTTATTTTGTTATATGTTTATATGTTCAGGCGGACGAAATTGGGAACTTTGTGATAATTTCCTGTGTTGCGGTTCCTAAGCTCTGATGATGAACGTTTAGTTCGAAACGCGTAGGCTGTAAATAATTTTAAAGAAGGATTGTACTTTTTACTAACCTACCCTATCAGTATTTAATAAATAATACTTTTAAATTAAATAATTAAATTTTATTTTTTTTTCTTTGTTGAGGAGGGGCGCGCGATCATGCGTCCTTAAAGAACAGCCGCCCCTGCATGAGTGCAAGGGGGCGCGTTAATATATAAAAGTAGTTGTAGTATTAGTGCGGGGGTATGGTCCTTTGGAAAAGTTGACCGGAATGGACTATTTGTACCTTGCTCCAGGTCTATTTCTTAACCCACTCTCGAGACTCCAATCAATGTCCAAGTGACTCCTTGGGCTTTTGTGTTCTCTTGACAAAGTTCCGTACGTCGCGTTGCGTAGGCCTGTTTAAGAAAGTCCAGCAATTTCTCGCTCAGGTTTGGAGCCCCGAGGACCTATTGTCTCCTTCTTGGGCAAGATTTAATTTCTGCAATGGGATGTCTTTATGACTCTTCTTTTTGTCGAAAGGCTGGAAGGTGGTGTCGTTCTCGACTTTGGGGGAGTTTGAGCCCAAGGCTTTGCACCTACATAATACGAATAACACCGGAAGGGAGGGTGAGATGGCTAAGCACACCTCGAGAAGAAGAAATAGATTGCAATGTAAAAAATTAACAAAAAATTACGCCACGGAAAAAAAGGTAGAAACTCAAAAAAAAAAAGACAATTTTTTTTTTTAAATTATGTTTTTTTTGCAAAAATTCTGAAAAATTCAACATGATGCCCTGCGGGCAGAACCTTTAGAAAAGTTAAGTACTTTTAAAAAAAATGGCACGACAGACAGAAATTTTAAAAAAATATTATAATTTAAAGAAAAGAATGCTAGAAATTTCTCAAAAAAAATCATTAAATGCAGTAGATTCGCGACCAAAACCGCAAAAATTTTACAGCGCAGGTGCAGTTCGGGCACCTTAGCGCAAGACCTGGACCGCGCAGGTTTTAACAGCGCAAATGCAAAACCGCCCAAGCTGTAAAAGGGCATCATCCTTACATATTTTATTCATTATGAAAGTCTGGATTTGAAATGTAAATGGAAGAAAAATATCGAATTTTAAATCATTTTAGATATGGTCTAATCTGCCGTCACACAAGGTCTCATAATCATCCCTGATGAATCCCTAATGTTCTGCCTTAAGAAAAGGACTCGTGTTGTAGCTACTGTAAGTTTAAAAGTATTTTTACGTAAAGCAGCCTAGCGTGTAGATAACTTTTTATTAGTTTTTCAAACTAAGTATTCAAAGGACCTACCTAGTAAATAATTTTGCACTTGATTTAGTTCTTTAGCTTTTGAGAAAACCGTCTTTAATTAGTCACGTTTCAAAATCAGGGCATCATTTTTTTCTAATTACAAGCTTTTATTTAACTTCAGATGTTCTGTCTAACTATCTAACTAACTAACTATCAAATCTTGTGAAGCGTTTTTGACACACTTCCCATTATCCGATTTGGATGAAATTTGGTACACACATAGTGGTCCCATGACAATACAACAATATTGAAAAAATATCCTCCCACCCCTATAATTTGGTATACATATAGTGGTCCGATGATAATATAACATTGAAAAAAAAATCCTACCACTCCTACCCCCACCCCCATCTATAGAAAAATGCATTTTTGACACACTTCCCATTATCCGATTTGGATGAAATTTGGTATACATATAGTGGTCCGATGACAATACAACAATAATGAAAAATGTCCATCCACCCCTATCCCCACCCCCTTCCATAAAAAATGCGTTTTTGACACATTTCACTTCAAATGACTTTTATAAAATTTGGTATATGCATAAAGATCCGATGGCAATACAGCCCAAACAAAAAATCTAAGGAGACCCCAATAGAAAAATGAGTTTCCAAACAACTCACGATCAGCGATTTCATTATAATCTAGAATAAACTCTTCTGTTCTGTTATTGAACAAATATTTTCATTTAATAGAGTAGATAGCTGAGACTAAAAAGTAGAAAATAAATTGGAATATTTTTTTTAAGTCACAAGCTTTTATAAAATGCACTAAAAATTCAAAAATAATTTTCTAACATTCTAATATTATCATAATAATAAAAGCGATGTGTGCAAAATTGACAACATTTTTATCAGACTTTTTTTGTACGAAACAAATACATTTCGTGAAATTCCCACCACAAACCGCAAATTTTTCAAAATTTTATTTTAAAGCCCTTATATATAGTTGGGGGGGGGGCAAGGTGTCTTGGGGAGGGGCGAGATCCCTAATTTCGTATTTTATGCTATTTAATTTTTTTATTTATAAAAAATTTGAAAAATATCTACAAAAATCCTGGGTTTGAGGGGCCCGGGCCCCAGAGACCCTCCTGGATGCGCCCATGAGACGTGTTAAAGACACAAATAGGTGTCTTTTCACTTAATTTCGTGAAAAATAAAAATAAAGTGTGATAGATAAAAATCAAAAATTAAAATCGATCGATTTTTCTCGGCTAATATGAGGTTATACGTTATTTTATTACTAATAACTTTTGTATTTTGATTTTCTCGATAGGAGGTCGGGTTTCACTGAAAGCCGTGAGAAATCATCACCCACCCCTAAAAGCTCACCTCATTTCAACCTAATAACTCGGATTGAGTCTAATTTATGTTTCCTATTATCTGCAACAAGTTTTCTTTAATTTCCATAGGTTTCAATATGTATATTTTGTCTTTTCTAAAAGGTATCTGTATCTTACTGATACTGATACTGATATCTGCAGTGATACTGATACATACTTGCGGTTCGGTTCGGTTCGGTTCGGTTCAGTTCGGTCCGGTTTGGTTTGGTTCAGTTCGAATTCACACCTTCTAGGATCCCGGGAAAGAAGTCAAAAAACTTTTTTTTTGAAAAAACTTGTTGGTTCAGTTTGCTTTGGTTCGGTTGGATTCGGTTCGGTTAGATTTCGTTAGGTTAGGTTCTTGAAACTATCTATTTTCGTGTGGTTATATCAGATTAGGTTAAGTTAGATTAGGTCAGGGTCAGGTTAGGTTAAGGTTCCGAAATTTTCTGCTTTTGTTTTTTGATATTTTGTGTTTTCGATATTTTGTATTTTTGATATCTTTTTGTTTCGATATTTTGTTGTTTCGATATTTTGTATTTTCTATATTTAGTATTTTCGATATTTTGTTATTTGATATTTTGTGTTTTCGATATTTTGTATTTTCGATATTTTGTTGTTTTGATATTTTGTTGTTTCGATATTTTGTATTTTCGATATTTTGTAGTTTCGATATTTTGTTATTCGATATTTTGTACTTTCGATATTTTGTAGTTTCGATATTATGTACTTTCGATCTTTACATTTCAAAAAACCTGGCGAAATTTGAAAAAATCTGACATAATTTGGCGGTTAAGATTTCTCGTTTAAAAGGCACTTTTTAAACTTAAAAACTTACCTACAAGGCAAATTTCCACTTTTTGTTGGATGCAGCATCACGATTTAATTATTTTTTTTTAGCAAAAATACCTTAGTCGTTGTAAATTTTTAATTTAAAAATTGGAAATAAATTCACACCCTCACTAGAAATTGACATTTCAAATATCGCCAAATTTTTTCAGATTTGTAATTTCTATTCGTTTTCTTTATGAGGTCAGCTAAGTTTACTTTCCTTCTTTGTTTTTCACGGCAAAATTAACAAAGAGGCAATAAGTTCAGGTCGTGGAAGGTGCGTGAAAGGGTCGCTACAGAATTTGCTCCACGCTGTTGCCACCGTTATAGTTTTACCGGGTTTTTATGGAAAAGTCAAATAATTTCAAATATTGTCCCTAAAATTAGCCAGATATTCTGACTGAAGTGGGACTTGGTCAGATTTTGTAAGTGGTTACTATTTTTGTACTTTTGTTATCAAATCGACCAATTTTCGGTTCGGTTCGTTTCATATAAAATATAAATGAAAGTTATTTAATTTTTATCTGGAACTGGATGAGCGCATGTGCGAATTCGCGTCACGTGACATTTGTTGTTGTTTTGATAGAGTATTTTTTGTTTTTTCGTACCATTTTAAGCAAGCCAACTTTTAAAAGCAAATCCCCATCCATCGTCATAAATAAATCATCCAAGATCATTAAATAAAAATGGCCTAACAGTTCAATGAAAAAAAACGGAATTATTAAGACCGAACATTATCAAAAACGTCATTCATCAAAACAAGACAGAACAATAAAATCGAAGTTTAGTATAACGTCTTTAATAAAAAACCGGACAAAATCAAAAAGGACAAAATCATTAAAAAGGGGTCTCCTATCTTTTCATGTATACTGGTTCCGTCTCTCTTCTTCTCATACAAATCGGTCTCATAAAAGTTTGGCGGCAAATTGGTGTTAACCGAACCGAACCGACCCTCTTGGTCAATTAATTGCAAATGAATCCTAACCTAGGGTCCAACACCTGACCTTTTTTAAAGATGGCCCTTGCTTGATGAAAACGCCTTATGTGCTATAGCAATCACTATGTAGAGACGGTGTTTTTATTAGGCATGGTAGTAAAAAAAATTGCAGTGAAGGACGCTTTAACTGCATAGTTATATCAGAACCGCTCTTCTTTAGGTGAACGTCAAAAGCTGGGCCCGAGCCCTTTTTATGTTTTTGTCCTTTTTAATTTTGTCCGGTTTTGATAATTTAAAAGACTATACAGAACTTCGATTTTGCTCTTGTCTTGTTTTGCAGAATGACGTTTTTGATAATGTCCGGTTATTAATAATTTCGATTTTAACATAGAACTGTTATAACTTTGTTTATTTATGATCTTTAGACGATTTTTTATTTGTTTTTTATGATAAACTATGGGGGCCATAAAAAGCCAGTAATTTAATACAAAAATACTTTCACACTGTTTTTGCAAAAGAAAAGTATTAAAAAATAATTTTAATTTTTCTTTGGCTGAATAAACAGCAAAATGTTTTTATTCTAATTTTTATTTTTGTCTGTATAAACCCAGTATAAAATCATTAAAAAACAAGAAAATTAAGTATTATTTCATGCTACAAAAAAATAATTTTAAATATCTTATCTACTATCCGGTCCGGAAATGTCTTGAGAATTGACAACTGAGAACCTCCCCTGGACTTGCTTAAAGAACTTTTAAAGAACATTCTTGGAATGTCATAGGGGATGTGCCAGAACGTTCACAGGGTGTTGTAATAGGTCGATGTAACCTGTTTGAAAATTGAAAATAACATGTTCCAAAGCATTTTGTTTAAAAATATAGTTTTCGAATGGCATTTTGTTCGAATGGCATCTTTCTCGAATGGCACTTTTTTCGAAAACATCTTTTTCGAATCACATTTTGTTTGAAAGCATGGTGTTCAATGGCATTTTGTTCAAAAAATATTTGTTTCAAAACATTTTCCTTGAAGGAAAGACTTGAAAAATGTTACCCTAACATTTGTCAAGTGATTGCAAACCTACTCTAACCTGTTTGTAAACCTAACCTTTGTCAATTGGGATGACGGACGAAACATCAAAACACTAAATATAATTTCTACATTTTCAGCTTTCGACATTTTGCAATTCGACATTTTATAATTTCGAAATTTGGTAGTTTTGACATTTGATGTTTCGATGTTTCGTGCGTCGTATCCTATCCTACCCTGTGCAGACACACCTTTTCCACCAAAAAAAAGATCCTCAATTGATCGGTTAGGGGATGTTTACGATCAAATTAATGACCAGGGTTGAGTTAATAGGTTGGGATAAGTTTGCGATCAATTGACAAAGGTTAGGGTAACACCGATTACGATCTACCAGAAAGAGGACAGAAGAGCTAAATTTTCGAACAAAACGCCATTTGAATATAATGCGATTTGAAAAAGATTTCTTTAAACAAAATGCCTTTCGAGAAAGATATATTTTTCCACTCACTTTGCATGCATTTAAGTATAAAAAAATACGTTTAAGATTTAGATTTTTTTTAAAATAGACTAACCAAACTTTGGTTTGAGTATTCTAAAAGTAAAAATCTAAAAAATCAGAATCAATTCCATAAAAAATGCGAATAATCCATATCTCTACTACTTATCACTACTAAATGTTTGATTATTTTTTATTCCTAAAAATTTCGGGGGGAGATTGATCCCCCCTTAGGTACGATCTTGCACGTCACGTTGTAACAGTTTTTCGTAATCATATTTTCGGCAACATAATTAAAAATTAAATAAGAAACTCTGCTACTTTCTCTTGGGAACAATCAATTGGCAACAGCGGCAGCAAGTGGCCTTCGAATCTGTAACTGACAGTTGACAAATGTGCCGGACCCAGATGCTTTAAAATCGAGGCTAAAGGATGCCCTACACGAGTGTAGACGTATCATTTCTAAGTTGAAGAACCTACAGAGTGGATGAATAATATTGTCATTGTTGAAAAGCGGTCTAGGACAACTGGGCGCCGGGCCAACTCGACGACGCCAACTGGACGCCGAGCCAACTCAGCGCTAGACTAAAAAAACTTTTTTTTTTTTAATAAAAAATCCTTTACGCAATTTTCTTGAAATTTGGTTTTGTTAAATAAAGTTAAATCCATTAAGTCGAGTGCTGAAATTTGGTAGGTGTAGTGTTTGGTAACCTGGTAACCCAGCAAACATGGATTACAAAAAAAGTACTTTTTAAGTACTGGCTTTCGCTGCACGCCATAACGGCAAAGTACTAAGTAGGAAGTACTTAATTTGTATTGATTTGGAACAACGGCCGGCATCAGGCCAGCAAGTATATATTTTAATACAAAAAACACTGTACATTTAAAGCAATGCATTTTTTTAAACTTTTTTGTACACAAAAGCATGTACTTTTAAAATAATGTATTTTCTTCATATTTTTAGTACAAAAAAAAAACTAATTTTTTTAAACTTTTTTTTAAAAAAAATCCTGTAGTTTTAAAGCAATGTATTTTATTAATTTTTTTAGTACAAAAAAACTACTTTTGTTGTAAATATTGTAAGGACATTACGTGCCACTCACGTCTCATATTTACGAATGAATTATTTGATCATTGTATAATGATCTTTAATATTCCTTTTCATATCAGATGAGGATATTTCCAAAGATTATGGAACAATTCACACCAATTTAAAAATAAATAAAATTATTCACATTCTTAAGCTTGACATTCTTCAGTGTACCTGTAAAATGTTAACTAGTGTTTGCCATCTAGCGGCCAGGCCAGCAAACACGTTTTTTTGTAAATACTTTATTTTCACAGTAAAATATTTAATTTTTTTGTACTAAAATAAAGTGCTTCAAAAGCAACCATTTAAAAATACTTTTGAAATGTTTTTTCGCTGTTATATTAATTTTGCAGCAAAACTTTTAAACTTTTATTAAAAAATTAAATGTACTTTAAGAGTACCTTCTTCAAAATGTTATTAAAATGTTTTTGTAAATATTTTATTTTCACAGTAAAATATTTAGTTTTTTTGTACTAAAATAAAGTGCTCTAAAAGCAACTGTTAAAATATACTTTTAAAATGCTTTTTTGCCATTAACCCTGACTGCACTTGGTATTTTTTATAAATTAAAGTATTACTTTTCGTTGTACTAAAAATAAAGTACTAAAATGTTGCATTTTTTGCACTTTTAAATAATATGCAAATTACACATTACAAAAATAATAAAAATAATGCACATCGTTGCCGATGCCAGCAGTTAAAGTACAATATTAGTATAGTACCAGCAGGTCGATGTTTGCTGGGAACACTTTAATTTAAGTTTTTTATTACAACAATGGCGGATTTCTTTATTTTTAAACCGATTTGTCTCAAACTTAATAATAATGAAAATATTGTGCGATAATAACTTACCGAATAATGATTCTTATACAACACGATCGATACGCGTTTTTAGCAAACTCTTAAGATTTCAGGAATAATTAGTACATTTTAAGTTTGTTTTTATATTATATTATTATACTTATTATTAACAAAGGAGGTGTACATAAAGTATGTAGTGTATATATATATATATATATATATAACAAATAATTTATTGCGCTCATTCTGCGTACAAGGCCACGTCGCGTGGGGGCGCTAAATTCTTCGGTCAAGTTTTTATTTGCTTAGTTTAGACGGTTGCCGCTGGGTGGCGCTAGCAGGGACGGAACAGATAGGATTTACCAAGGCGTCTAAAACTTTTACAGGCATGATTAATTTTCTTATAAATAAAACTGTTTAGGAAATTTTTTTTTAAACTTTCGTTAAAACGTTTTTTAGGAAAAAATATAGCATTTATTAAAAGCATAAAATTTTCGTTCCAATGATGTAAAACTAAAGGGTTTAATTTACAACAAATGGTACAGTGGCATGTATAAATGGAGATCATATACAAAAATCGTAAAAAAAATAATTATAAGTTTCGATGTAACTACTTATCTTTATCTATATGAAACATTAGCATCAAGCCCGAATAGACACACTGGTGCAGCGGCGGCTCATGCCGCAGGCGAGGTGAAGCGCCACATTATAAACACCGGTACAAACGTTATTCTCTTTAAAACTCTTTGCGTCCTAGAACTATTGGAGCATGGTACGTTAAAAGAGAAAAACGACAATATAAATAAAACCTTTTGCCTATAAATATGTTTCTGATCTCTTTCAACTGAGGACGAGGAATAAGTTTTCTTGAGAGATAATACCTTGTATACTGATGTTTGTAATGTACTGCTTCACCTCGCCTGCGGCACGAGCCGCAGGCTGCACTGGTGGTCACAGTGGAAGGGCTGCGAAGACCCACTCACATATGAATCATCAATTATCTTTACATAATTAATCTGTACATTATTTAAAATAAAATTTTATTTTCGAAAAGAGTACCAGAGTACTTAATTTTTAAGAAAATTAGTAGCAATTTTACGTTTTGAGAAAAACGGGTTTAGTTTTATACTTTTTTATTTTCTTATAATTTTAAAATAAAAGTGAAGGTTTTAATTTTTTGCTTTTTATTTCAAAATTATATATAACCTGATTTTCTCAACACATACAATTTCTACATGCGACAATCTTTTTAGCGACGACAGAATAATTTTTTTGAAAATTAATTACTCTAGGCAAAAATAATTTCTGCCACTATTTAGAAAATAAAATATTCTTCTTAGGAACGGCAGTATGTATTATAAATAATACTGATTTTTGGAGCCTCCAGTTATGTTAGTCGTTATACCTAGATAGCGGAAGACCACCCAGGAAAAAGTTGCCAAAGCATAAAGTTCTTTACGAAAACTTATAGAAGAAAACGCTTTCTTTCCAAAAATGTAACTTTCACAAAAATCGGTTTTTCTTTTCTTAAGAAGACCACGCAGCAGATCATCGACCCATTTTTATGAAAGAAAATGTAATTTTCTATAAGCTTTATTCGTTATGAGTTTCTTACTTTGACCACTTTTGTCCCCCTCTCCACCCTAGATGTAGGCTGTAGTTGACAATGTGGCAAACAAGTAAAACATTAAACTACATTCCAATAGCAACAAAAATCTATATGTCTATCTGTCGGGAAATCCCATATAGGGGGAAGGTATAACCTATGACGACCTTCGGTCTAATCATTTAAAAGAAAATTTTATTGTCTATAACGTAGGAAGGTGGTAGACGCTTTTTACTCATTGGGCGTCGACCGGTGAGATATCACCATGCCAGAACTGAGTAGCGCTAAGTGGTATCACCACGTTTCGCTACTGCGCTGGCAGTCCGGTTCCAACAATGAGTAACAGATAGCATGATGGCGCCTCCAGGATCAAAATATTCCGGAGGTAAAATACCCGACCACTCGGATCTCCGGGCGTCGGGTGATCCTGGGGGTCCTTCATGCAAAGATATTAAAAGAAGACCAAAAACTCAACTCAGAATTGATTTTATTAGGTTATAATATAAGAGGATTAAGTACCAACATGAATTCAGTTCACCAACATCTTGAAGAACAAAGACCTGACATCCTTGTTCTCACTGAAACTAAAATCAGTTCTGCAACACCTATTGTGAACTATCTTTATCCCGGCTATGACCTACACCACCGATTTCGACATAATTTTGGGATCTGTGTGTACATTAAAAATGACCTTTCATGTCATCGGGAGGAGAAGCTAGAACCAGCGAATCTCGATATCATATGGCTGAAATTCACCTCAAAGTCATCGACCAAGTTCATTTGCTGCCTCTACCGACCACCAAGTAACACCGAGTATCAAAACTTTTTTGCGACATTATCCGAAAACTGTGATAGTATACAGTCTAACTATCCACATGCGGAAATTGTTTTTTTAGGCGATTTCAACGTCCACAATATACCCTGGCTAAAACACCAAAACAAAACAGATAATGAAGGCAGGTAAGCAGAAGCTTTTGCCATAAGTTGTGGTCTAACGCAGCTTGTCGATGAACCTACCCGTATCTCAGAAAGAGGTGAATTTGCAGCGCTTTTAGACTTGTTCCTAACTACAAATCCTGACTTGTACACAATTCAAGTAGATCCCCCACTTGGTTCATCCGATCATAAACTTATAAGAACAAAGTGCGAAATGTTCATACCGCCAAGCCAACAATCACTTCCTCGTAAAATGTGGCACTGTAAATCAGTGTACCTGTAAAATGTTAACTAGTGTTTGCCATCTAGCGGCCAGGCCAGCAAACACGTTTTTTTGTAAATACTTTATTTTCACAGTAAAATATTTAATTTTTTTGTACTAAAATAAAGTGCTTTAAAAGCAACCATTTAAAAATACTTTTGAAATGTTTTTTCGCTGTTATATTAATTTTGCAGCAAAACTTTGAAACTTTTATTAAAAAATTAAATGTACTTTAAGAGTACCTTCTTCAAAATGTTATTAAAATGTTTTTGTAAATATTTAATTTTCACAGTAAAATATTTAGTTTTTTTGTACTAAAATAAAGTTCTCTAAAAGCAACTGTTAAAATATACTTTTAAAATGCTTTTTTGCCATTAACCCTGACTGCACTTGGTATTTTTTATAAATTAAAGTATTACTTTTCGTTGTACTAAAAATAAAGTACTAAAATGTTGAATTTTTTGCACTTTTAAATAATATGCAAATTACACAATACAAAAATAATAAAAATAATGCACATCGTTGCCGATGCCAGCAGTTAAAGTACAATATTAGTATAGTACCAGCAGGTCGATGTTTGCTGGGAACACTTTAATTTAAGTTTTTTATTACAACAATGGCGGATTTCTTTATTTTTAAACCGATTTGTCTCAAACTTAATAATAATGAAAATATTGTGCGATAATAACTTACCGAATAATGATTCTTATACAACACGATCGATACGCGTTTTTAGCAAACTCTTAAGATTTCAGGAATAATTAGTACATTTTAAGTTTGTTTTTATATTATATTATTATACTTATTATTAACAAAGGAGGTGTACATAAAGTATGTAGTGTATATATATATATATATATATATATATATATATATATATATATATATAACAAAGAATTTATTGCGCTCATTCTGCGTACAAGGCCACGTCGCGTGGGGGCGCTAAATTCTTCGGTCAATTTTTTATTTGCTTAGTTTAGACGGTTGCCGCTGGGTGGCGCTAGCAGAGACGGAACAGATAGGATTTACCAAGGCGTCTAAAACTTTTACAGGCATGATTAATTTTCTTATAAATAAAACTGTTTAGGAAATTTTTTTTTAAACTTTCGTTAAAACGTTTTTTAGGAAAAAATATAGCATTTATTAAAAGCATAAAATTTTCGTTCCAATGATGTAAAACTAAAGGGTTTAATTTACAACAAATGGTACAGTGGCATGTATAAATGGAGATCATATACAAAAATCGTAAAAAAAATAATTATAAGTTTCGATGTAACTAATTATCTTTATCTATATGAAACATTAGCATCAAGCCAGAATAGACACACTGGTGCAGCGGCGGCTCATGCCGCAGGCGAGGTGAAGCGCCACATTATAAACACCGGTACAAACGTTATTCTCTTTAAAACTCTTTGCGTCCTAGAACTATTGGAGCATGGTACGTTGAAAGAGAAAAACGACAATATAAATAAAACCTTTTGCCTATAAATATGTTTCTGATCTCTTTCAACTGAGGACGAGGAATAAGTTTTCTTGAGAGATAATACCTTGTATACTGATGTTTGTAATGTACTGCTTCACCTCGCCTGCGGCACGAGCCGCAGGCTGCACTGGTGGTCACAGTGGAAGGGCTGCGAAGACCCACTCACATATAAATCATCAATTATCTTTACATAATTAATCTGTACATTATTTAAAAGAAAATTTTATTTTCGAAAAGAGTACCAGAGTACTTAAT
Source organism: Aspidapion aeneum (assembly GCA_963576565.1). Taxonomy (NCBI): domain Eukaryota; kingdom Metazoa; phylum Arthropoda; class Insecta; order Coleoptera; family Brentidae; genus Aspidapion; species Aspidapion aeneum. Next base: position 94,876,539 of record OY755043.1, read on the forward strand.
TTTTAAGAAAATTAGTAGCAATTTTACGTTTTGAGAAAAACGGGTTTAGTTTTATACTTTTTTATTTTCTTATAATTTTAAAATAAAAGTGAAGGTTTTAATTTTTTGCTTTTTATTTCAAAATTATATATAACCTGATTTTCTCAAAACATACAATTTCTACATGCGACAATCTTTTTAGCGACGACAGAATAATTTTTTTGAAAATTAATTACTCTAGGCAAAAATAATTTCTGCCACTATTTAGAAAATAAAATATTCTTCTTAGGAATGTGGCAAACAAGTAAAACATTAAACTACATTCCAATAGCAACAAAAATCTATATGTCTATCTGTCGGGAAATCCCATATAGGGGGAAGGTATAACCTATGACGACCTTCGGTCTAATCATTTAAAAGAAAATTTTATTGTCTATAACGTAGGAAGGTGGTAGACGCTTTTTACTCATTGGGCGTCGACCGGTGAGATATCACCATGCCAGAACTGAGTAGCGCTAAGTGGTATCACCACGTTCCGCTACTGCGCTGGCAGTCCGGTTCCAACAATGAGTAACAGATAGCATGATGGCGCCTCCAGGATCAAAATATTCCGGAGGTAAAATACCCGACCACTTGGATCTCCGGGCGTCGGGTGATCCTGGGGGTCCTTCATGCAAAGATATTAAAATAAGACCAAGAACTCAACTCAGAATTGATTTTATTAGGTTATAATATAAGAGGATTAAGTACCAACATGAATTCAGTTCACCAACATCTTGAAGAACAAAGACCTGACATCCTTGTTCTCACTGAAACTAAAATCAGTTCTGCAACACCTATTGTGAACTATCTTTATCCCGGCTATGACCTACACCACCGATTTCGACATAATTTTGGGATCTGTGTGTACATTAAAAATGACCTTTCATGTCATCGGGAGGAGAAGCTAGAACCAGCGAATCTCGATATCATATGGCTGAAATTCACCTCAAAGTCATCGACCAAGTTCATTTGCTGCCTCTACCGACCACCAAGTAACACCGAGTATCAAAACTTTTTTGCGACATTATCCGAAAACTGTGATAGTATACAGTCTAACTATCCACATGCGGAAATTGTTTTTTTAGGCGATTTCAACGTCCACAATATACCCTGGCTAAAACACCAAAACAAAACAGATAATGAAGGCAGGGAAGCAGAAGCTTTTGCCATAAGTTGTGGTCTAACGCAGCTTGTCGATGAACCTACCCGTATCTCAGAAAGAGGTGAATTTGCAGCGCTTTTAGACTTGTTCCTAACTACAAATCCTGACTTGTACACAATTCAAGTAGATCCCCCACTTGGTTCATCCGATCATAAACTTATAAGAACAAAGTGCGAAATGTTCATACCGCCAAGCCAACAATCACTTCCTCGTAAAATGTGGCACTGTAAATCGGCAAAATGGAATGACCTTAAACAGTTTTACCTGGATTTTCCATGGCAAGAGGTTTGCTTTAAAACAGCTGATCCCACTATTTGCTGTAATGAAATAACAAAAGTAATCTTATCTGGAATGGATGCATATATCCCATATACTATAAAACGCAGAGCTAATGCAAAACCTTGGTTCAACAGCCAGTGTCAAACGGCTGTACAGAAAAAACACAGAGCATTTAACCTTTGGAAACGACAACAAACCGCTCAAAACCACACCGAATTTATAGAAGCCAGAAATAGTTGCAAAATTACTATTGACGCCTCCAAAGAAACATACAATCAAAGAATAAAAAACAGGTTGCTGAATTGTCCAAGTAGTTCTAGGTCCTTTTGGTCTCTTGCAAAAGCCAATGGATCAAACTTCACCAAGTCATCCATACCACCACTTACAGATAAAAATACTCACTTAGCCACAACATCAGAGGAAAAAGCCAATATGCTGGCCAAAATCTTTTCCTCCAACTCAAACCTAACAGTACCAAATGGAAAAACTCCACCGTTCATTGAAAGGGTTTCCCACAGTATGCAGAGGTACCCTTTTGTCACAGAGAAATACGAAAATCCCTTAAAAAGTTGGATACAAACAAAGCAATGGGTCCAGATGGCATTCCCGCGATAGTACTCAAAAATTGTGCTAGCGAACTCACCCCAACTTTCGCAAAATTATTCAATTTATCTTATAGGCAAGGAGTATATCCATCATCATGGAAGTCTGCCGCAGTACAACCCATTCCAAAAAAAGGCAAAAAGACAGATCCGTTAAACTATAGACCAATTGCTCTACTTCCGGTGATATCAAAAGTAATGGAAAGAGTTGTGAACAATCACCTAACCAAGTACTTGGAAAAGTACAAAGTTATCAACGACAAGCAATACGGATTTCGAAAATATAGGTCAACTGGCGATTTACTTACATACGTCACTCACTTATGGCAAAAAGCGATTGAGTTGCGAGGTGAAACAAGAAAAATTGCCTTAGATATATCTAAAGCATTCGATAAAGTCTGGCATGAAAATCTGCTCAACAAGCTCAAAGCAACCGGATTGTCGCCGAAACTTTGCACTTGGTTTGAAAGTTACCTTAAGGATAGATCCATTTATGTTGCACTGGATGGCCGGAACTCCAACTCTTACCAAATAAATGCTGGTGTGCCACAGGGAGCAATCCTTTCGCCAACACTTTTTCTGATTTACATAAATGACCTCATAGATAAAACAGTAAATCCACTTTATTGCTTTGCAGATGATGGCAATGTAGTCTCCTCAGTCATACCACCCACATGCCTCTCCGCACGTGAATTCCATTACCTTAGACTAACTGAAATATCACAGATAAATAACGACTTGGAGATAATAGAGGACTGGGGCAAGAAAAACCTTGTACAGTTCAACGCGCAGAAAACCCAAGCAGCCCTGTTTTCAAAAAAGACCAGCACCGGTGAGCCAAACATCATGCTATCTGGAACTGCAGAGACCAACATGTCTTGGCACAGTCACGTGGCAGATATAGCTAAAAGGGCGTCCCAAAAGGGGTGCTATTTCGTACAAGACATCTGTATACACCAAGCCAACTGCTGACACTCTACAAAGCCCAGATTCGACCAACTATGGAGTACTGCTCACATATATGGAGTGCGGTACCCAAACATACCTTAATGCTTTTGAACACCGTGCAAAAACGAGTTATCAAGCTGATCAATGACCCCGCACTTACCCGTAGCTTGGATAGTCTCGAACATCGAAGAACTGTGGGCGATCTATCTCTCTTCTACAGGTATTGTCACGGAAAATGCTCTGAAGAGTTGGCACGTATGATCCCCCCGGGAGTAGCACCTACTAGGCGAACACGTCAAATAGACGGCAACCATCAATTTATTGTCAAAATAGAGCCATCAAAAACCTCATTATATCAGAATTCATATCTGTGGAGAACAGCATCGCTGTGGAATAAACTCCCTGCGACAGTTTTCCCTGCAGGTTACAACCTGAACCGTTTCAAAACCAACACACACCAACAAATCCGCGCACTTGCCACTTCTCGAGCGTGATAGGGATCTCCTTGCGAGTGCGCATTAAAATATAAAAAAAAAATAAAAAAAAAAAATAATAATTAAAATTTATGCAATGTTAGAAATAATTATAAATGATACATTGCTAAAAAAGAAATTTGGTCTTCCTAATAAAGTGTAATATCAGTGTTTTCTTGCAGCACTTAGTTTTTATGACAATTGCAAAATTTCAAAATTAAAAAGATTTTTTTGCAACGCTAATGAAATGTTATCCGTAATATCGACCAAATTATGTTATACTTTATCTGAAAATAAATTTGATCGCCTAAATAAAGCGTACACTTTTTTTTTGAAAGAGCTGTTTTGTTGAAAATTCAATGAAAATGTTTAAAATCAATAGATTTTTCGAGGATTTCTGTAAATCGCCCACATTGATGGATGCCACTGGCTCGTTAGGAGTGAAATTGTCTCTATTTGATTATCAATTGTTGCAACGCAAAGTTAATTTTCCTAATAAATTATTAAATGAATTTCAGAAAATTGTAAAAAAGAAAAAATATTTCTAGTGATTTTTAAAAAAGGTCTTAGTTTACGGACGCCAATGAAGTATTACCCACAATCTGCACTGAGAGATATATGATTTAAATCAATATTTTGTTGTAAATTATATACTATAGTTTTTTGCGCAAAAGGCTTACCCCTAGATGTACCGTAAGAAGGCTTAGCTAACCCAACAAGCAACAAGGACTTAATCGCGATTAAGTGACTAATGCAAGAAATGTGCTTACGGTGCATCTAGGGTTTAGTGTGTAACAAAATTAGTTAAATTTAAAAATGTTAGTTGGTTTGTTTTGAATAAAATGTGCAAACAATCGTATTGAAGATGAAAATAAATTTTATCGCCTAAATTTTGAAGATGTTTAAGTGCTCGTATTTTTGTAACAGTATAGGACCCAGGTAGCTTCAATATATCTTGTTTGTTGAGTCTCTAAGGGCCGGTTTCTCAATAGAGGGTTAGCCCTGACCCGTGGGTTAAAAAAAGAGATGGCTGTCACATTTACCACATGCCAAAAAAAGACAGCTATTAACGGGTCAGGGGTAATCCTCTATTAAGAACCGGCCCCTAATGTTCTCTACATATTTCGTCAAAAATAAGTTTTTTCTTGTCTTGGTTTTACATTTAAAAAATCTATATTTAAAAAAAAAATTTATTGTTATTATTATATCACTTAAACCTCTTGTCGTTTGTGCCTTGTTTCGCAGGTGGACCGATTATTAATTCTCATAATAGGGTGAATAGTGTTTATAATTTTAATAGATTATTATTTTTCAAGCAAATTAATGAGATTCACGCATGTCGCCGTAAGTTGTTTTGTGTTAAATCAGATTAAAATTATGCCAATGCCTTATTTGAATTCTACATTGCATTGTATCATATTTATCCTTAGAAAATTGATGCAATGTTGTCAAAATTTAAGGTAAAATTCTGGCATGTCAAATTGCGTCAGATTTGTTCAAATTGTGAAGAATCGCCCCCAATAATTCGATATTTTGTTTTTTGATATTTTGTGTTTGATATTTTTTCGCCCTTCCGTCTTAGAATGAGTAATTAACCATTAACGCGCCAACAAAAACAGCAAATAAAATATATAGGTTTGTAGAGGATTTATTTAACAAACAAATATTCATCTAGGTATACGACTGCGTTTTTTCTAGAAAAAGAAAAATATCCAGTTTGCCAGTGTAAATTATAAGGCTAGCTATTACAGGTAAGTTAAAGGGTAAAAAACAAAAGGTATATTGTTGACTTGCTTTATCAGAAAAGTACTCATGGAAGAAATTGCCTGTGAAGAAAAGTGCACACAGCAAAAAGCGCACAGAGGACACCCCCAAAATTAAATTGAAAAAAACTTAATCAAACCATTGCAATATTTATTATTGGTACATTTTCAAAGCCATCAATTAAATTTAATCCGCAGAGATTCGCTTCGGTTCGGTTCGGTTTGATTCAGTTCGGTTCGGTTCAATAATACTTGTTGATTCCTTAAATTTTTCTTCTAATCTCTTCATGTCAACACCGGTTTTCTAATTGACGTGGCATTGGATTTCGCGGTTTTTTCCGTGCGGTTCCTTACCCCACGGTCAATGTTTACGCGGTTTTGGTGGCCCGGTTCGAACCGTGAAACATTGTTTTTGTTAAGTAAAGTAATGAAATAATTGCCTTAAAATTGGTTTAATCGTTTGTTGCCAATACTCTCACAAAATTCCTTGTGATCTAATAACCTTAATACTTATATGATCTTTCCTACTATACTTAAGAATTAAACCCATGTTTTCTCATCTCTTTTATAATAGATTATACCTGGTGCAATTAGAAAGGTTACCAGTAGCTGGTGTCTTGATCGAAAGGTAGTGCTTATTGCAGTAGTTATAAAAAAACATTGAATAACTTCTTAATTGTTATCAGTTCCTGTCAATTTATCCACATCCACTGCCGGCAACTTGACTTCAATGTATTTCTTGTTCTTATTGCGGCCAAACTTTTTAACTTTTATATTTTTAGCAATATCACATAGACGTAGGACCATTTCTAACTGACGATGCTTCTGGCTACAATATCTCAATAAAACTTACGTTAAAGTACAATTCTGGTAAAGGCTTAAGGACAACAAGAAATGGCAATGAAAGTTTTAATGATATAAATTCGGTGTTTCCTGTTTCCATGTTTTGCAGGTAAGCAAATATAAAATTCTTAATAAGTAATTATAATATAAATAGAATAGGATTTTTTGCAGGAAGATAAAATTGTTATTTAAATGTTCGTTCATAATTTGATAGCAGAGCTTTTAACTATAGTGAACGTGAGACAAGTTAAAATACGTAGCACGTTAAACCAATTCAAATTTTCTGCACTACATAAACCATTTTAAAGACTTGTTTTACCTATATTTTGGTGAGCACGAGAGCATTAGCCATGTTAATTAGAGCCAGTCTAAAAGTATTTGCGCTACAGTGGCTACATAGGTACTTGTGCTGTATGTGATATATTTCCAAATTAACTTGACTTTACAATATGCGCATAAAAAACATCGCATAGGGCAAATGCTTAAAGGAAGTATACTCGCGGGCGAAAAAATTCGCAAACGAAAAAAATTGCATACGGAAAAATAAACGCACAGAGGTTATATTATAGATAATTTTTAAATGATAAAAAATACATGCAATTACATAAAGTTATGATTTTATAATTGTAACGGGTATATAGTTTATGAAAAGTCCATAATGATATTCAACTTTGCCGACATAAAAAAGTAATTTACATATACGGGTTAGCCTTGAACATCCAAACTTTTCCCACAAAAATAGCAAAGAAGACATACAGAATAGATTAATTGATGACCTCAACTTTGCCCACGAATAAAGTACTAACGAACAACCATTTCGAGTTTATATGCTTTATGTATTGCTTATATCTTAATCTTAATGTTATTTTTACAAGAGTAGACTTAAAAGTATGAAAAGTAATAACGTTTACAGTATATAAATATGAAAGAAAACTCCTGATCTCCGGTAGGTATGCGTTATCATGTTTCGGTAGGAATTTCCAGGTAACATCGACATCGGTCATATTACTTTTCCACCACTAAATTAGACTTTACAGGGAACTGCCAGATGGTTTTTCTGGCTGGTTTATATTTTGGTCGTCGCTTATGGATAAAGGTTTATCTATAAGTGACCATATACTTGGTAGATGATAAACAATCAAAGTTTGGAAGTAGGGATTGTACTCTTGAATTTCTCTTTTTAAGTTGTTCAATGGATGTGTAACAGTTGGTGCATCTTGTATGTCGGGTAATATATCGGGTGGGCCAAAAGAAACCAGACAATATTTTTTTCATTATAACTTTTGAACTATATAATCGATTTTAATGGGACAAACTGCACTTGATAGAGAATGAATCAGAGTTTTGACCAAATATAATTTTTTGTCCGCAATCTCAAAATACAACACGTTTTAATATTTTTTTTTAATTAGTGAAAAAGCTTCATTCTTGCCACGCAAAACATGGTACGAATCAGCACAATCGGTTCATTGGTTCTAAAAAAAATATTTTTGTCTCAACCATTGTTTTGCAAATTATACAAGTTCCTTGCCAATCATGTCTGCATTTATTTCCTTATAAATTCATTACTGCTAAACCGATTTTCAAGAAATAAAAAACATCCTAGTGAAAAAATGCATTTTGTAGACAGGTAACAAGTAATAGCATTTGCTATGTAACAGACTATTTGGATTATTTTTACATGGTTTTAATTTTTATTGAATTTAATAATATATCCAAATTCTGTTCCTAGACCTAAATAACAGCTACATATTTTTCATCACATTTATTTTCTTAAAAGGGAACAGATTTAAACATATACTTGAAATTTTTACAATCATAAATATCGTTTAAGTGTTTATTTGTCAACCTTAACCTGTAGGGCCATTTATGGTTATTGCCTTTTGGCTTAAGACGAACATGTGTTCATTAACGCCAATTCATATTCCATTAAATTAAAATTATTATATTTTCCAGATATTTTCATAAAAGTTAATTAATTTTCCAAAGAAAAATCTTTTATCAAATAGCTCTTAATTTTCTGGTCAAAGTGATATATTATACTGATATATGTACTTGAAATAACGTTCTGCATTAAGCTAACTTTGATTTTTACATATACGGACAGGTAGATTATCCCAATTTCTTTCTATTTAACATTTATCATAAAGCCTTTATTATGTTTGTTGTTATATTTGAGGTCATTTTCTATATTACGAATAGCTCTGGTCAGTTTTATACCCGTCTGCGAAAAAGGTCATTATATTAGTGGTAGATGACAATTACTGTGTTATATGCCGAGTCAAACATTTATTAAATATTATGGTTTACTCTAGTTTTATTTTATAACCAGGTTAATATCCTGATTAAGTTTTTCAATTTCAAACTACGTTATTCCCTTTAGTTGTTTTCTAAATTAGGATCATTTTAATATCATTTCATTTTTCGTCTTTGTTTTATGTCAATCTTTTTAGTTTTTTTAGTAGGGGGAAACTGAACAGCTGAAAACATTAATGAATGGGTGACGTTTTTTAAGCGTAATATTTAGTTCTTTTATCTTTCTATTTTCTTATTTTAACATCGACATCGGTCATATTACTTTTCCACCACTAAATTAGACTTTACAGGGAACTGCCAGATGGTTTTTCTGGCTGGTTTATATTTTGGTCGTCGCTTATGGATAAAGGTTTATCTATAAGTGACCATATACTTGGTAGATGATAAACAATCAAAGTTTGGAAGTAGGGATTGTACTCTTGAATTTCTCTTTTTAAGTTGTTCAATGGATGTGTAACAGTTGGTGCATCTTGTATGTCGGGTAATATATCGGGTGGGCCAAAAGAAACCAGACAATATTTTTTTCATTATAACTTTTGAACTATATAATCGATTTTAATGGGACAAACTGCACTTGATAGAGAATGAATCAGAGTTTTGACCAAATATAATTTTTTGTCCGCAATCTCAAAATACAACACGTTTTAATATTTTTTTTAATTAGTGAAAAAGCTTCATTCTTGCCACGCAAAACATGGTACGAATCAGCACAATCGGTTCATTGGTTCTAAAAAAAATATTTTTGTCTCAACCATTGTTTTGCAAATTATACAAGTTCCTTGCCAATCATGTCTGCATTTATTTCCTTATAAATTCATTACTGCTAAACCGATTTTCAAGAAATAAAAAACATCCTAGTGAAAAAATGCATTTTGTAGACAGGTAACAAGTAATAGCATTTGCTATGTAACAGACTATTTGGATTATTTTTACATGGTTTTAATTTTTATTGAATTTAATAATATATCCAAATTCTGTTCCTAGACCTAAATAACAGCTACATATTTTTCATCACATTTATTTTCTTAAAAGGGAACAGATTTAAACATATACTTGAAATTTTTACAATCATAAATATCGTTTAAGTGTTTATTTGTCAACCTTAACCTGTAGGGCCATTTATGGTTATTGCCTTTTGGCTTAAGACGAACATGTGTTCATTAACGCCAATTCATATTCCATTAAATTAAAATTATTATATTTTCCAGATATTTTCATAAAAGTTAATTAATTTTCCAAAGAAAAATCTTTTATCAAATAGCTCTTAATTTTCTGGTCAAAGTGATATATTATACTGATATATGTACTTGAAATAACGTTCTGCATTAAGCTAACTTTGATTTTTACATATACGGACAGGTAGATTATCCCAATTTCTTTCTATTTAACATTTATCATAAAGCCTTTATTATGTTTGTTGTTATATTTGAGGTCATTTTCTATATTACGAATAGCTCTGGTCAGTTTTATACCCGTCTGCGAAAAAGGTCATTATATTAGTGGTAGATGACAATTACTGTGTTATATGCCGAGTCAAACATTTATTAAATATTATGGTTTACTCTAGTTTTATTTTATAACCAGGTTAATATCCTGATTAAGTTTTTCAATTTCAAACTACGTTATTCCCTTTAGTTGTTTTCTAAATTAGGATCATTTTAATATCATTTCATTTTTCGTCTTTGTTTTATGTCAATCTTTTTAGTTTTTTTAGTAGGGGGAAACTGAACAGCTGAAAACATTAATGAATGGGTGACGTTTAGTCTTTTGTCTTATTGTATTTATATGTTGCATTATCTTATCTCTCTCTGAGGCCAAGGCAAGCGCGCATACACACATTATATGTCCACAACAAAAAGAACAAACCGAAGGGATGAAAAACTTAAAATTCCGGGGGAAGGCAGTTCCGAATAAATCGTCATAGAAGTGTTTTCGTGTACCGGGTTTTCGGGATTTTATCTTCGTTTTTTCCTCCCTTCTAAGTTGACCTCTGGTTCAAAACTTTGACTATTTCATAGTGTTTGATTTTCTTTGGTTTTCCTTGCTTAGTCAAATTTATTTTTTCACTAAACAAAGTAATTTGATTGCATATAAAACCATGCAGTGGTCAAATGTTTTGTTTCTAACACTTATTTTTATTACCAATTTTTTTTAAGCGTAATATTTAGTTCTTTTATCTTTCTATTTAAAATCATTTATTTCAACAAAAGGTCAACGAAATATGTGCAAAGCAATCTTACCTTGAAACATGGTAGGGATAGTCAGTCCCTTGAACTTATGTATACAGTGAAACCTCTCCTTGCGGACACCTCTATTAAGCGGACACTCCCGTTAGCCAGACAAACTTGTTAAAACCACGCTTTTCCCTATTTCCTTACATGTACAAATTCACTCCTATAACCGGACACTCTAAACCGGAGGCGGACAATTTTTTTTTGTTAAAAAATTTAGAAACTTCCCGTAACCGAACGGAAACCTCACACAACGGGACGGATCTCTGCACGACATGGGCATTAATGTTATGTAGTATGTTGGCAACAACGCACTCTGGTGCCGGGGACTTAACTTTTCGTTTTAATGCGAAGACTATATACTTCTGTCGTATTTATAAAATATTTTATTTAGCGGGACTGCTGTGTTTTTTTATTGTTCAATTGGGTAGTAATAGATCTTTTAAAATTGCGCCTAGTAAAAACTTTTTCGTTTCGTTTCGGAGAAGGAACATCTATCAGCGCGAAACATCGCTGAAAAATTTAATATCGGAAAAACTCAAGCAGCGGAAATTGTTAATAAATATATAATAAAATTTCACAGTTCCCTCGCATAAGCGGACACCTCCAATAAGCAGACAAAACCGACCAAACCTTGACTGTCCGCTTATAGGAGGTTTCACTGTAGTTTGTTCCTTAATTATTTCAATTTTTCTATAAGTGAACATAGTTTAGAACACACACACACAGACATCATGACTATATTGCTAATTTTGGTCAAAATACATCCAAATAACACATTTTTGGCGATATCTCAAAAAAAAAATTCATCGAAAACAGTACCTTCTCTAGCTATGCGGGCTAGGAAGGTAAAAATAGGTGAAACCTATTTTTTATTCAACGAGTACAACGACAGCGAACCAAGGAAGCTAAGGAAGAAAGTCATTTCGTCACAGTTCAACCAGACTATGCTATTACCGTCCCCACGGTGTCGGTTTGGAACGGAAAATAAACTGAAATCAGCTAACAAAGTATAAAAAGTAACCTCAATGGGGTTACCCCTTAAGTGCTAGATGCAGCTAATTTATGTAAAATACCAAAAGTTACATAGGTCTGTCAGGACATATAGTGCTATATCTCACTTGTAAATTATGTTTTAAAAAAAAGAATATCATAATATATGCATTTTCTCGAACGTAAAAGGTACCTAGTAGATCGCGCAAATTTAGCAAAAAGCTACAATGTCCTTGCAAAAAAATATTTTGACTGGACTGACAGGCCTAACCCGTGCAACGAAGGGTTAAATTCAGAAGATGCTTAAAACGAAATTTATCAATATTAATTTCGTTTCTTCGAAAACAGGGAATTTTATAAATTTATTCTACTATTTAGTGTGAAAGATATATTTTAAAAGTTGGGAATAAAGTTTGTGTAGTTTTGTTTTGAAATAGAGATTATTCCAACTTTTTTAAAGTACATTTTAATTATATTAAATGTTTCTAAATATAATGATAGCCCGAAAAAAACTTACCAGAAACCATTTTAAGTCCTTAAAGTTAGTTTTTGAAAATCTCCTTGGATTCGTCGACTGGTTGCAAGCGGGACACTTTATTCTAATCTTGAGTTACTTCTTGACGTTCACAAGGTTTTTTAAATATCATTACAGCGTTGATACTATTTCAAAAATCAAGGTGCAGTTTTCGAGATATTCGTATTTAAAAATTGTAAAATAATATCTTGAAAACTTAGAGTTAAAAAAAATTAAAGTGTTAAAAAGACCAATAAAAGCCAATAATTTTTTTTTAACAAGGACCACTTAACACTTCGGCATAATTTTAGGGGTAAGTTCCCCCTGAAATTAAAATTGAGAACCACGTTTAAATATCAGCATTTTATAAAAGGCTTTTACTTGACTTTTTAACTCTTTTGATGTATGCAAGTATTTAAAAAATAAACTTATGCTAAATAGCCTATGGTACATTGTATATTTTAAAAAGTTTTTGAATTTTATTTTTGCAGATACAACTTTCAGGGAGAATACTATCCAAACATCTACACCATTCGCTTTGAACCAAATCCATTCTTTTTCGACACCTACGGCTCAGTTTTTCAAAGATTGATCGAAATACGACCCTACGTGCTATCGCTAATTAATCGCAATCATCATATAATTTAGCCACTGCACAACTGTTCATGATTAGGATAGTCCAGGAAATGCCCGAATTTACGTTGGTTCTGCAACATGTGGTCAACTTGCCGGTTTTTGTTAATTGCCCTAAGGTAAGTGTATATGTTTTTAAATTTACTTCTGTTGTATAACATAGTATTGCAACGGATTGAAGAATTCATTAAGAAAGTTGTACAGCAAGCAACATAGCTTGGTAGGTGGCACTTCCAGCTGAAGTTTTTTCACTATAAACGTAGGATTACTGACAAAAAGGTCTAACTGACTTCGCAAAGATGCCACTTTGAACAAGCAGTGTTCTGAGGAGTCCCATATCATAAGGACGGAACATTTAACTGTCAACAATTATTGCGTGTTCATTACCCACGAAAAAATATTAAAGAAACAAAAACTTCTTATTAATTATCCGATTAGCCACGAAAACTTGTTTGATTTTTAAATTCACGGCTACTAAAATTAACGTTGGATAAAATCGCATTTTGCCACAGGTTCCAGTCTTCTCAACTCAACTCGGTAGATTAATGGTATACTTTCAAACTTGTTAAGTTCAAACGTTCCTACTCCCACATTTTTTATGCTTAGGTCCGGTGGATTTTAATTATTTTTAAACGAAACCGCCTAGAGCCAAGCTCAACCTAGAGTAACGTAAATTTACGGTAAGAGTTGCAAATGCATTTTTTATTTTCCAAAGACACACCTATTTTTTTTACAATTCAAAAAATTCATGTAAATATGTCTCCATATGTGCTGTTCGTGATACTTTGAAACTTAAATTTTAAACTCAAATGCGCCAAACCCCCACATTTAAAAAAACCCACATTTTCAATTTTGATCGGCACAAACACATGTGTCATTCTATCGAAATCACTACGCAGCAGGGTGATAAAAGTTCAATCGACCAAAAATTAAGTAAAACAAAATTCTTCCGGAAATAAAATGCATGCATTTATTTGATAAGAGTTGGAGTTCTGGCCATCCAGGGCAACGTAAATGGATCTATCCTTAAGGTAGCTTTCAAACCAAGTGCAAAGTTTCGGCGATAATCCCATTGCTTTGAGCTTGTTGAGCAGACTGTTATGCAAGACTTTATCGAATGCTTTAGATATATCTAAGGCAATTGTTCTTGTTTCACCCCGCAACTCAATCGCTTTTTGCCATAAGTGAGTGACATATGTAAGTAAATCGCCAGTTGACCTATATTTTCGAAATCCGTATTGATTGTCATTGATAATTTTGTACTTTTCCAAGTACTTGGTTAGGTGATTGTTCACAACTCTTTCCATTACTTTTGATATCACCGGAAATAAAGCAATTGTTCTATAGATTAACGGATCTGTCTTTTTTCCTTTCTTTGGAATGGGTTGAACTGCGGCAGACTTCCATGATGATGGACATACTCCTTGCCTGTAAGATAAATTGAATAATTTAGCGAAACTTGGGGTGAGTTCGTTAGCACAATTTTTGAGTACTATCGCGGCAATGCCATCTGGACTCATTGCTTTGTTTGTATCCAACTTTTTAAGGGATTTTCGTATTTCTCTGTGACAAAAGGGTACCTCTGGCATACTGTGGGAAACCCTTTCAATGAACGGTGTTAGATTTAAGTTGGAGGAAAAAATTTTGGCCAGCATATTGGCTTTTTCCTCTGATGTTGTGGCTAAGTAAATATTTTTATCTGTAAGTGGTGGTATGGATGACTTGGTAAAGTTTGCTCCAACAGCTTTTGCAAGAGACCAAAAGGACCTAGAACTACTTGGAGAATTCAGCAACCTGTTTTTTATTCTTTGATTGTATGTTCCTTTGGCGGGTCAATAGTAGTTTTGCAACTATTTCTGGCTTCTATAAATTCTGTGTAGATTTGAGCGGTTTGTTGTCGTTTCCAAAAGTTATATGCTTTGTGTTTTTTCGGTACAACCGTTTGACACTGGCTGTTAAACTATGGTTTTGCATGCTCTGCGTTTTGTTGTATGTGGGATATATGCATCCATTCCATTCCATTCCATTTGTTATTTCATTACAGCAAATAGTGGGATCAGCTGTTTTAAAGCAAACCTCTTACCATGGAAAATCCAGGTAAAACTGTTTAAGGTCATTCCATTTTGCCGATTTATAGTGCCACATTTTACGAGGAAGTGATTGTTGGCTTGGTGGTATGAGCAGTTTTATGATCGAATGAATCAAGTGAGGGATTTACTTGAATCGTGTACGAGTAGGATTTGTAGTTAGGAACAAGTCTAAAAGCGCTGCAAATTCACCTCTTTCTGAGATACGGGTAGGTTCATCGACAAGCTGCGTTAGAACACAACTTATGGCAAAAGCTTCTGCTTCCCTGCCTTCATTATCTGTTTTGTTGTGCTGTTTTAGCCAGGGTATATTGTGGACGTTGAAATCGCCTAAAAAGACAATTTCCGCATGTGGCAAGTTAGACTATATACTATCACAGTTTTCGAATAATGTCGCGAAAAAGTTTTGGTACTCGGTGTTACTTGGCGGTCGGTAAAGGCAGCAGATGAACTTGGTCGATAACTTTGAGGTGGATTTTAGCCATATAATATCGAGGTTTGCTGGTTCTAGCTTCTCCTCGCAATTAAATGAAAGGTCATTTATAATGTACACACAGATCCCAAAATTATGTTGAAATCGGTGGTGTAGGTCATAGCCGAGATAAAGATAATAGGTGTTGCAGAACTGATTTTAGTTTCAGTGAGAACAAGGATGTCAGGTCTTTGTTCTTCAAGATGTTGGTGAACTGACTTCATGTTTGTACTTAATCCTCTTATATTGCTAAAATCAATTCTGAGTTGAGTTTTTGGTCTTCTTTTAATATCTTTGCATGAAGGACCCCCAGAATCACCCGACGCCCGGAGATCCGAGTGGTCGGGTATTTTACCTCCGAAATATTTTGATCCTGAAGGCGCTTTCATATCTATTACTCATTGTTGGACCCGGACTGCCAGCGCAGTAGCGGAACGTGGTGATACCACTTAGCGCTACTCAGTTCTGGCATGGTGGTATCTCACCGGTCGATGCCCAATGCGTAAAAAGCGTTTACCACCTACCGCAAAATTTTGTAAAAACGACCACCACGTCTCTACCAATCCCAACCTGTTTCAACCTCCCTTGGTCCCACGATATATATACTTTTTTAACATTTTGTTTGCAAAATATTTAAAAATTTTCGCCGTTTTGTCTTGGGAATATGAAAATTATCCGGAGACATCCCATGTTCTTTTAAATAACATTTCAATGGCGATATTTGCTGTGGAACTATCAAGAAGGTGCTCTTCGCTTCAAAAGGATCTTATAGCATTGCTTTAATTGGAAAATTTCGAACTAAAAAAATGGACGTCAAATAACCCTTAACTTCTTTCACATTTATCGCCCACTGATTGTCAGATCCCTGTTACATTTTTAAACCGATTCCTCGACTTGATGTACAAAGTATATCTTGTTTAGTTTTCGAGATAAGCAATAAAGTGTACATACATAATATAAACAAGATATCACTACAGACACAATAGTGAAAAAATGTTTGTTCTATCTCTGCTGGTTGCTGAGATATTCAAGAATGAATTTAAGAGGATTAAAAGTAGGTGACGGGCAGAATTCACCCAAGTTTCAAAAAATATAACTTGGCAACCATCATAATTCAGTGCAATTGAAATGCCCTAAGCCGCTCTACTATTTATTTGAAATATGCAGATCCAATCAAAACCTTTATAGGTAAAAGACGTCGTGGAGTACAAGTTGGAAAATCATACATCTCCATCTATATTTTGCAATTAGCAAGCAACAAGACATATCGAGAGAATGCGGGCCAAGCGTACAGACAAGCATGTTGAAGCATTATTTCTATTTCGTTCGCCTGTGTCTACTCGATATATCTCAGGGTGAAGGAGTCCGTTGGTTGTCATGACAACGTCGCGTGATTTTGCAGCGCAAAGACTCAGGTGCGTCCTTTATTTAAATTGTGTTCGGTGATAATAAACCGCTCGGTTAGTTCGCCTTCTTAGAAGTATCATGATCTATGTTTCCTAAAAATGAATAAAATCCCAAAACTTTTTATAAAAATCAAATAACAAAATACAAATATATAAATTTCACATAAAACTTGTGACATTACAGAAAATAAATATTCTTTCATAAGTTTCGCCCAAAAATATTTGCTAATGCAAATTGGTTTTAATTTTTGGTATATTTAGTTTATTAGGCAGGCTGTAGTGGTTTATATTTAGTAAATATAAATTAAGTTTATGTAATTTTATCTGCATTTTAGAGAAATAAAAGTAAAAATGTATTCTGATAATCCTATATAATTTTACAACAAAATGTGTAAAAAATAAAACTAGGGTCGCCGTAATTTTTTAAAATAAAATTTACATACAATAAGCAATTTTGCAAAGTAATAGATGCATTTCCTTTTTCTGTGTACAACTTTAGTTTAGAGCTATCGAGTTTATAATTGCCTTCAAACTATCTTGTACGCTAGATGACGAAACCTACCCTTTCTTTTAATCACCTGACTTTCAATTTAACTCTCTTGCATATGATCACATGACTGTAGTAGGTAGATCACTACGTCAACAGCATTCCCTTTTTGGACTAGTTATTTGGTCGTTCCATCTTACCAAAATGGTTTTCGCCTTGTATTGCGCGCGCATTTGGATTTCTCGTACGGTTTTATGACTGTCGAATGTAATGATGGGAGGGACTCAATATTGCAGCAGACGTACATATCGGTTTGCTTGCAATCGATGCAGGATCGTGAGTGGCTCGCTTAACGTAAATATCAGTTGCTCTTACGTCTACGGTTCCATAGCTTTCTAAATAGAAAATTAAAACCAAAATATTTACAATTAATAATTGACTTGCAAAATACGCAGGGGAGGGGCTTCACATGGTACGCTCCTAATCATAGACCCCCTTATTCTGAAACTATGTGCATTGCATACCTGAATGCTTGGAAAATAATTACCTAAAATGTTACCTTTAATGTAGGTAGTAACGTTAACGCATTACCGGTCAGAAATCTATTTCGATAAAAAAACTAAAATTTTTAACTAAAAGATATACTAAAAAAAATCCAATCTGGCAAAAAATAAGCGACCCTTTTTTGGGACAATGGCTTAATAGCTATACGACAAATGCTACTCATGGCTACTGCAGTAACACTCATTAGTAAATTCTTCGTATTCTAGTTTGACAATTTCGATCTATATCGTGTCCTTGCAGAGACAATAATGGCCCTACCGTTTTCTATTAAAATCATATTGCAAAACTTAAATGAATAAAGAATTTACCTAATTATGAAATATATAAATTACAATTAACTAAAATTAAGTATTGAAGCAGATTAACTTACCCTTTAAAAAAAATAAGCTTAAAAAAGGGGAAAAAGCCCTTTAAACTAAAAAGAAAATAGAGAGGATTAAAAAGAGATAAAAAACAATAATAATAATAAAAGGTGGGGATGAAAAAAGTGTATTTTGTTGTTTATTTACTTAAATGTTAAATGTATGTCCCAATGTATAACTTATCAAACAAATAAAAAGTAAAAAGAAATAAGAGTAAACAAAGGTTAACAGAATACCTACATGAAAGAGAGGAAAAAAAGATAGAGAACAACACAGAGAAACAAATATCCAACAGAAAAACCAGAATTTGGGTGGCAAAGAAGCCAGACTATCGCAAAATCTACAACAAGAGCTGGCCTATTACCCTACAGACGGGTAGCACCAATAAACGAGAGAGAGAGAGAGAGAGAGAGAGAGAGATTTTCCAAGCCCTTTAAAATCTTTTCATCATCAAATCAATAGTCCATTTTTTGGGCTGACAAAAACTTTTTAGCACTCACGTTTATGTTTCACAATACCTTAGCCAAAAAAAAGGAATAAAATGTGCATGTGCAAAATGTAAATATATAACCTAAATCGAGGGGTGGGACACTCACAAAAATTTGTACATCTATTTAAGTATTTAAGTTAAATACTGTATTTATTTGGGATTTAAGGTTATTTAATTGTATTGAAGTGTATTTAATAGTATTTAAATGTATTTAAGTATTTAAAAGTATTTAAAAGTATTTAAAAGTATTTAAAATTATTTTGAAAGTATTTAAAAGTATTTAAAAGTATTTAAAAGTATTTAAAAGTATTTAAAAGTATTTAAAAGTATTTAAAAGTATTTAAATGTATTTAAATGTATTTAAAAGTATTTAAAAATATTTAAATTTATTTCAAAGTATTTAAATCTATTGAAAAATGTACATCAAAGTAGTATTTCACCTAAAAATATATTGCAGGTAACTTGAACTGTGTCTCAGAGTATTACAAAACTTCGCTTATTATACACAAACAAGTTTAGAATCCCTTAAATTAAGACTAACAAAATCAGTTTTTTAACAATTAATTAAATCAAATATTTTTTAAGTGTTACCGCCAAATTCAAATCTTGTCGCGTTTTATTTTAAATATGCACACCACCCCCTTTAAAAAACCAAAAAAGGATGGTATACTTTTTTCTAGGCAATGAAATTTCCATTTTAACTTTGTATCACTCAGTGCAGTCCAGATTGTAAATAGCACTTCAGTAGCCTCTGTAAACTGGGAACATTTTTAAAAATCACAACAAATATTATAAGTTTTTTGCAATTTTTGTAGAAACTAAGCGTTTTAAAAAATAATGTATTAAAGACTTTATTAAGACGATAAAATTTCCTTTTCAACAATGTCTAACTTAGTAGGAATAATTATATTCCTAGCGGCCCAGTGGCATCCGTAGATGTGTGATTTACAGAAATCGTCGAAAATCTACTGAATTTTTAGGTTTTTATCCAATTTGTTTAAAAACAAAACACTTCAGGAAAAAAGTTTTATACGCTTTAATTAGACAATAAAATTTTCTTTCCGATGATGTATAACAAAATTTGCTAAAGATAATGGCTAACATTTATATGCTGTCCTTTAACAGGGATCAGTTTCAAAAATAAAAAAAAACTTGTTTTTTATTTGTTTTTTGCAATTTTAGCAAAAACTATGCCTTCTAGGAAATTACTTTTAAAATACTTTATTAGGACGACTAAATTTCCTTTTCAACGGTGTATGACTTAGTAGGATTAAATTTATTACTAACGGCACAGTGACGTCCTTAAATGGGGGTTAGGTTAGAAATCAAAAAAATTTAGGCTATGTTATAGAAAATAAAATTTTCTTATAAATGATGTATAACAACCTTATCTCATCATTACATTTATTATTTCAGAAGCTTTTGTAAACAAAAGTACCTTTTACTAATTACGAAGAAATATTTTTTATTATAGGTTTTTTTTTAATTTTCTGAAAACCCAAGATCTTTATGAAAAACTTACACAACAGTTTTTAAGGAGAATAAAATTTATTTTCCAACAATGTATAAATTGGTCAAATTTAGTTTACTTCTAACGCTACAGTGCCGTCCCCTATTATTTACAGAAATCGTTAATAATCTGTTTTATTTATAATTTCTTAATCAATTTAATAAAAAACAATACAAAAATCGGACTGATTGGACATTAGAGGCTGCCTTGTTTAGATGAAAAAATGTATTATAATATAATTTTGGATCTAATTACACAAGGTCACTTTTCTCCATGTCCCATACAGATTTTCTCAGGAGATACCAACATCAATTTATTGGATAAGAAGGAACATGTTATAAATTATCTTAATTCTTTGTCAGGCTTAGGTTATTTTCCATATATTACGATTCCCACAAGAAAAGACTCTTGTTTAGACCATTTTTTCGTAAAAAGCTTGGGCAACTGTAACGCTGCTGTTATCAATAGTGATATTACAGATCACTTTCCAATAACACTAAGCATGGAGATGTCATCGCGAATCTAGACAAGTTAATAAGTTCTGTAAAAAAATTAATTTTAATATGCTACATAATTGTTTTAATAACGAATCTTGGGGGGATATTCTGATCGAAAGTCATCCTGATGCTATTGCTGAAAAACTAACTGAAAAAATAAAAATTTACATGGAAAAAAGCACTAAACATTTTTTAATACCAAATCAGCATAGATGCCTAAAACCGTGGATCACTACAAACCTTGTTAAAAGTATTCGCCATAGAAATGACCTTAAAAAGGCTGTTGTAAGATATAATAAAAAGATATAATTATTGTTCAAGAGCTTCTAAAACATATAAGGAATATAGGGATTGTTTGTCAAAAGTTCTAAAAATTGCGAAATCTCTTACTACAAGGAAAAAATAACACAAGCTTTAAGAGATCCAAAAAAAATGTGGCAAAATATTTAGGAGGCTTCGAACGAATATCGGGAAAAAAGTAGCATAAAGCTTATAAAAAAAGAAAATGGACAAATTAACGTATTGTGTTGTTATTGTAGTGATTTGCAAGAAATAGCCAATGAAATGAATACATATTTTACCTCAATTGGTAAAAAACTTGCCTCTAAAATAGAGCCAAAATTCCAAACATTCGAGTTTGTCTAATAAATCAATGTTTCTGGTACCGGTTAGTGAGACAGAACTTATTAATGTAATAGGCTCGTTAAAAAACACTAGCTCATGCGGAGAGGACGGTATTTCTTCTAGAGTTATTAAGAAAAATCACAAAAGCGTTAGTAGGCCATTGCTTCACCTAATCAATGCTACTTTTTCTTCAGGGTACAACCCAAAAATTTTTAAACATTCTATTGTCATACCAATCCACAAAGGAGGAGACAAAACAGACAAAAACAACTACAGACCCATAGCTTTGCGTAGTGTCCTTAATAAAATAGTTGAAAAATGTATTAAGATAAAGTTGTGGGGCTACCTTGAAGAGAATAAAATCGTGTCTCCGCATCAGTTTGGGTTTAGGCCGGGAGTTAGTACCGATAATGCATTAAATGGAGTCAAACAATTACACAAAGTATGAATAAGGGTCTCAAACCTCTAGTTGTTTTCTTGGACTTAAAAAAAGCCTTCGATACGGTTGCTCATCGTATTCTTCTTAAACGATTTGAAAGCATTGGGATTCGCGGTGTGGTACATAGGTTGTTTGAATCCTACCTTGATCATCGGTGCCAAAAAGTAAAAATAAATGACATTTATAGTGAAGTTCAAAAAGTGGAGGTAGGCGTACCTCAAGGTACAGTGTTGGGCCCTATTCTGTTTTCGGTGTACGTAAACAGCCTTTTAAATTTAAAAGTTAGTGGTAGAATTGTCTGTTTTGCAGATGATATTGCTCTATTAATCGCAGGAAACTCATGGCTTGATGCACACACGAAGGCAGAATTGGACCTACACACAATAAAGTGCTGGTTAGACTCAAATCAACTGACTTTAAATATTGAAAAAACAAAATTTATATCATTCTCCAGGACTAAACGGGGTATATCGGAGAAAGATTTTATTACTTTACATAGCTCTTCATGTAACATCTCTTTAAATTGCAATTGTGATGCAAAAATACAATCTTGTAACAATATGAAATACTTAGGTATATACTTTGATAGATTTTTAAAATGAGATGTACATGTTGACTACATCAGTAAGAAAATTAGGAAATTAGTTTACAAATTTTCTCAGCTCAGACATATTTTAACTTTTCAAGTAACAAAAATAGTGTACTATTCTTTAGCTGAATCAATTATAAAGTATCTTATGCTGGGGGTCAGCATGTGAATCTATCTTATCACCATTAAAAATAGCTTAAAAATATGTGTTAAAAATTATGTTATTTAAACCTAAAATGTATTTTACCGACTTACTGTTCTCTCAAACTGAATATTTTTATACCTAAGACAACTGTACTGTGTTAAAGTTATACAATTTTCTCTAAAATTTAAGTTATTTCAAGCTAAAATTGTTCATTCGATACAAACCAGAGCTGTAACCGAATCAAAACTGCAGTTCTATACTTAATTTTTCTGCTACACAGAAAAATATTTTATTTACAGGACCCAGATTATTAAATCTGTTACCAACTTCTATAAGAAAGAAACATAATTTAACAAAGTTAACAAAAAATAAAATTAAAGACTTTGTAAAAGCGTACTACATCCTTATTACAAAAATATTAGTCTGGTTCTCTGAGTAAATAAATAGCATATACTCATATTATAAGAAAAATAAATAAATAAATAAATTATTTTTCATTCAATTATAGGTTAAAATTTTAATATAGGTAATATCTATATAGGTAGATATAAGTTCCGAACGCTAACTAAGGATATACACAAATTCCTGAATTCATCGTATCCTTAGCTTAGCGTTTTATTTGTAATGCAATGTATTTTATATAAGTAAATAAATGAAATGAAAAAAATGAAAAATTAAAATTTTCTTTAACAAAAAGTACTTTGTGCAAAAGTGGTTTATGCTAGGTAATAGGCAATAAAATTGTCTTTTTAACGCTGTACAACTTAATAAATAAAAATTTATAATTTAACTAGATTTTTGAAGATTTCTTTAAATAACCTCAATTTAACGAAGTCACTGTATCGTTTGCTGTTTAACCCTACTATAGTATACATCGTTTCAGAAAAAATTTTATCTTAACAATATTTCTAATAATTTTTTCTCCTAAATTGCTTAGTTTACATTTAATAAAAATGAATTTTTAAAAAATTCCCAGTTTGCGGACGCCACTGGAGCTTGACCCATAATACATACTGCGCTGAATATTATATGGTTTAAATGGAAATTTTATTTTCTACAAAAAAGTAAACCACACTTTTTTTGACAAAAAGCTTTTTTTAAAGAAAATTGGTTTAACTTAAAATTTATTTTAAATAAGGCGTGCTAGAAATCAGCATATTGTGGATGCTTAAGGGTGCGTATTTTTGCAAGGGTAGTACTTACGTATCTCGGATATATCTCGTTTGATAGGTCTTTTAATGGGGTTTATTATTCCTTACCACCATTTTGACACTGTTCCTTAATGGAGAGGGATCGGGAATTTTACTATGTGTAATGGAAACCCAATAGCTATCGGTTGCTCCTATTTTATGTTTTTGAAAACTTTTTATTTTTTAATTTTTTTATCCGCCTTTCGCCGCATCTTGAATATTTCAAAATACTTAAGGGTGCCAGAGTGGCATCAACCGGATTCTTCAACTATAGTCCTTTGACTACCAAAATCATTAATAAAATTTTCTATATACCTCAAGTCCAGGTTAGGCCCTATTATGCCAATTATCTTCCTGACTACATACAATGCAACCCGATAATATTTCAAATTACAGGTAGCTAATGAAGAATGCCTTACGCATCGAAATACAATGAGTATTTTTGGTACTTATGAAACTCTATATCAATATAAGAAGTTGCTTAAGCCAAATACTACAAAAGAGAATATTTGTAAGGCTGGAGAAATATTGTGTTGCCCACACAAAAGCGTTTTTGGTACCTAGCCCTACCTTTGCGGCCGGTTAACGTAAAAACCCTTAGTATTCTGCAAACGACCTATAGGACATGTTTTATAGAAAATTTAATTCTGAACATTATTCCATACCTTTGTTTTTGCCGTAGAATATCATTTCAAGATATTATAGAAAATACGACGCGGTATCACAATAAGGGTGAAGCTTACCAGTTATACCCTGTTTCCACCAATGCATGCCCACCCCGATTCAAAAAACGCATCAGGTGACGCTGCATTTAAAACCGGTGCAAATCCATGGGCCATCACGTGATGCGTTTTTTGAATCGGGGTGGGCATGCATTGGTGGAAACAGGGTACTTTTCGATCATGTATTGCTACCCCCATTAACTGCCAACTCAGAAAAAATCAGCTTATTATAAATGTTTCTTCTATTTTTGCTAATTTCTGTGTATTATTATAACATACGAGTTCTCACCTCCTACTTACACTTTACACTGAATGAGAAACCAAAATGAAAAATGCGGTTGAAGGATTCTTACCCGCGTCGAGTCTTGTGTGACAGAGAAAGTGTATATCTTTTTCATAAAGTGCGATCGTGCGAGCGGGTGACTAGAATCTATCGCCTCAATATTTGTGAGGCGTTCGTTTTAATATGCTTTATGACCTAGGTGAGATGTTTATATTTTTTAAATACAAAATTACTGATTTTTTCGTACAAATTTTCTTAAGCCGCGTGCAGATCAATAAATTTATGTGTTGAATTCGACAAAAATATTTGCGGCGCAAATATTTTTATAATTGTTAATTTGTGGCGCAAATCTGTGCGCTGTGTTGGTGTATTTACTGCGATCCATTTTCGTGCGTAGTTAGTTTACTGATGTGGTGGTGTTTGCATTAAGCAATAAGGGCATGATGGAACCCAAACAATAAGTATATACACACTATGTGACACAAATATTTCAAAACATACTTTTTAAAAAAATTTAATTCTACATTAAAACAAGCACTCGACGGTCGTTCGGCGCAAATCTCTTTGATGTTGGCAGAAAAACCGACAGACCGGTGGATTTTTTGTTTGTTTTTTTGTGCGGCGCACAATCCACATCTAGAAATATTTTGACGAACACGAACAAATTTGCGTCAAATACAACGCACATCACACAAATTTATTAATCTGGACGCGGCTTTAGACGAGCAATTTTGTTTACGTCCCAAAATTTGGACGATGGAAGGCATTAGCTGGCCATACACACAGAGGTTGATCCGTCGGTTTGGAACGGCACATATAAGTCTGACCATTTTGTCCGCAACGGTTTAAAACTGCTGCAGTCCACTAACACAAAAAAAAAATCTTTCGAATCGATCCTTCATATCGGTCTGTGGCAGACAAAACCGCGCGTTAGTGGCAGTGTTACCAGTCTAGTACAATTGTACTAGATCTAGTACTTTTTTGATATTTTTCGTACGCTAGTACGTTTTAGCAAAAATCTAGTACTTTTTATTTAATATCCCAAAAAACAAATTTTCAAGTTATATATTGATCTGGAAAAAATTTTTACTTTATGGTACAAAATATAATCCAATATCTTGGTCATTCAGCTTCTGTTATATTGAATTATTTGAATATAGGTATACCTATTGCGTGTTTTGAACATGGAAAACGTTTTATTCTTTATAATTTATTTAAACACATGCATATTAAAATTTAGTACATTTTTATGAAATTCTAGTACTTTTTTCAACAGCAATCTAGTACACAAAACAAAAAAGTTCTGGCAACACTGGTTAGTGGGCGAAAACTCAAGATTTATCTGCCGGTTAAACCAAAACTGTGGAATTTCGTCAAGTCGAAAGTTTTATGCGGCACGGTATTTTAAGCATAGTGTATGTAAAATGTTTCGTGCTAAAAAGAAGCAGGCTCTGTGTATGGGAATGATTATTAATATGGAAATAATGCATACTGGTGTAAAAAAAAAACGTTCCAAGTGGGTTAAAAGTTATTTGCTTAAGAGGAAACTATTTAGTCATAACCTTCTATTAAAAGAGTTAAGAGAAAATGATCCAGACAATTTTAAAAATTATTTAAGAATGGATATTAACACGTATGACCTTTTATTAAATTTGGTAAGAGATGATCTTACGAAACAAGATACCCAAATGAGAGAAGCCATTGGACCAGAACAGCGATTAAATGCTGCCCTTCGTTTCCTTGCCACGGGAAGGTCATATGAAGATCTGAAATATTCAGCGGGAATTTCTGCACAGGCACTTGGTTATATCATTCCGGAAACATGTGCCATAATATTTCATAAATTAAAGAGAGACTATATGAACGGTCTGTTATCCCTGGCACAGTGTAAACCGACAGACAAGTCTGCGCCGGTTAAAATATCGAGCGCGGAACCCACAAGTTTCGCCTGCCGGCCGGTCTGAACTTACAGATAAATCTATACCGGCTATAACTGGCGCGTGGAATGTCCACTAATTGAAAGACAAATCCACCAGTTTGAACCACGCTGTTCCAAACCGGCGGATCAACCTCTGTGTGTATGGCCAGCTATTGGGTTGAAGGTTAGCTTAAACAAAATCATTCTGGATAAGACTAATAAACAAGACACACGAAATCGTTGTTTTAGTTCAAGCAATATACAACATACTTCTGAAATTATCTCCCAAATCTTTGAGAGCTATTTAGGTAAAGAAAAAATATTTTTCAAAAAATATTATATTTATTTACATTTAGTTTAAGGCCGGGTAGTGATTCGCAGACCGCAAGTAATGTTTAGTTAGGTACGCAGTGTGCGTATGATTACTTAATCAGATGTCATTTAAAATGTATTTAATTAAAACAGTACCTTATAATTTTTTTTTTCGTAAATTACAAAATTTTGGCCACTGACTAGGGGTTTTGTTATGGACTTCTATTTGTTTTAATATACTAACTGGCGTGTAATAGTATGTAATATTATAATTTATTGAGATCTAAATATGCAGGCGCAGTAGCTTGAAAGAGAAACGAGATAGTCTAAAAACAAAGTCTACGCCCTGACACCCCCTAGAAGCCATAAAGATAATTTTCCGTCACAGGTAATGGATCAATTTCCGAAGTCCGAAATAAATTGCCACTAAAATTAGCTTTTTTTAAATTAAAATAAATTTAAAACGATTTCATTTGATAAAATTGCTTGAGCTTTAAAAGTTATAACCCCTATGTAGGGCCCTCTCTAAAAGATGAAAATGTTTGTATTTTTATGATATGTGACACAATAAAATATCTTGAATAAGTGATTTTCCAATTTTAAGGTGGGGTCAAAATAAGATGTTGGCCCTTACAGCCCCTAGAATCCAGGGACAAAGGCATAAAGTATATAATATTAAGAAGTGGTCAACCACAACCTTTTGGTGTAAATTTGCTGACATGGGGTAGAGTATACTTAAGTCAATTAAGCTTTTTTTTTATTGTAAATTTCAAAAAACTTTGCTCCTACCTAGGGGCCTCGGTAACAGCTTCGACATTTTTTTTAAATACCAGACCAGTGGGTAATTGTGTGAGCCACCAATCTCTTGTGTAAGTGCAAAAGTTTTGAAGATATAAGGTATAATATAGGCCCCTAGGTTCAAAATATATAATTTTTTTGACAACCAAAGAATAAGCACGTAAAGGCCGATGTGCGTGCCAAGTTTTCTTACGCTAGCTTACATCGTTAAGAACTTTTTCAAAATATTTTGACACCCTAAACTTACATTTTGACTGAGACAGTTTTGGTTCTGTTAACAGGACAGGCAATGTTGGTGGGATCATTAGTAATTGATTAAGTCAGATGTTTTAAAATCTTTATCAAAAAGCTTACGAAAGACGCTATGGCTTCAATAACAATAATTTCTATAGGTGATTGCAATTCCCGCTCGACTAGCTCAAAGTTACAATTATCAACGGACCGCCGTCGTTCATAGAGGAACCCAAACATTTACTCAAGAGGAACTTGTCGCTGAGTCTTACAGACAATACAGGTAGATATCAAAAAAATAATCGTAAATCCTTGTTATTATTCAACAAAACTTTAAACCCAATCAATAGTTGCCTACTACGTATTCCCCTATGTTTAAAAAACGCAAAATTTGAAAAACGGTAATTGAAAATTATTTTTATTTTACTGCACTGTTTCTAAACCCCAAAAGTTAAATTTTTTAGCTCTACCCCCGCCAGGGGTGGTGGTAGAGCCCAAAATGTACCTGCAAACGTGGCTTTTTTTTTCACATTTTAATGTCCATCAACGTCAAAATACACTTTTCTTATAAAAAACAGATAGTTCCAAAAACAAGATCACAGGGGTATAGATATGAAATTGGATCTTTGTCGTGAAGAGAAAATGCACTTAAATAAAAATAATTTTCAATTACTGTTTTTCAACTTTTGCTATTTTTAAATATCGTCCGCCATCTTTGATTGGCGACCATTTTTTTAAGCTACCACTTTGAGATGCAAATTTTTTTAACTTCTGGCAAGTTGTTCTAACTATGATAGAAAGGAAAATTAGTACCCCCCATGGTCCATATATTATATAGGATCCGAGGCCTGGATCCTGCATGGAAAAAACTATTCATTTGAAAAACAAACTGAAAATTTGTGCGGATTAAAAAATTCTGTCAGTTCTTTACTTCTTACTTCACTCGTAATTGTATTTAAAATATTGCTAAAAATAAACTCGACTGCACAGCCCCACTGTAAATGATGTTAGACTTCATCAATCAGGTATTAGCTCACACATATACTATACTATAGTAGTGTGAGCTACGGTGATCCTAATTTTTTTTTGCTCCGATTTCAAACTTTTTGTTGCGCCGTCTGTCTGTCTGTCTGTCTGTCTGTCTGTCTGTCTGTCTGTCTGTCTGTCTGTCTGTCTGTCTGTCTGTCTGTCTGTCTGTCTGTCTGTCTGTCTGTCTGTCTGTCTGTCTGTCTGTCTGTCTGTCTGTCTGTCTGTCTGTCTGTCTGTCTGTCTGTCTGTCTGTCTGTCTGTCTGTCTGTCTGTCTGTCTGTCTGTCTGTCTGTCTGTCTGTCTGTCTGTCTGTCTGTCTGTCTGTCTGTCTGTCTGTCTGTCTGTCTGTCTGTCTGTCTGTCTGTCTGTCTGTCTGTCTGTCTGTCTGTCTGTCTGTCTGTCTGTCTGTCTGTCTGTCTGTCTGTCTGTCTGTCTGTCTGTCTGTCTGTCTGTCTGTCTGTCTGTCTGTCTGTCTGTCTGTCTGTCTGTCTGTCTGTCTGTCTGTCTGTCTGTCTGTCTGTCTGTCTGTCTGTCTGTCTGTCTGTCTGTCTGTCTGTCTGTCTGTCTGTCTGTCTGTCTGTCTGTCTGTCTGTCTGTCTGTCTGTCTGTCTGTCTGTCTGTCTGTCTGTCTGTCTGTCTGTCTGTCTGTCTGTCTGTCTGTCTGTCTGTCTGTCTGTCTGTCTGTCTGTCTGTCTGTCTGTCTGTCTGTCTGTCTGTCTGTCTGTCTGTCTGTCTGTCTGTCTGTCTGTCTGTCTGTCTGTCTGTCTGTCTGTCTGTCTGTCTGTCTGTCTGTCTGTCTGTCTGTCTGTCTGTCTGTCTGTCTGTCTGTCTGTCTGTCTGTCTGTCTGTCTGTCTGTCTGTCTGTCTGTCTGTCTGTCTGTCTGTCTGTCTGTCTGTCTGTCTGTCTGTCTGTCTGTCTGTCTGTCTGTCTGTCTGTCTGTCTGTCTGTCTGTCTGTCTGTCTGTCTGTCTGTCTGTCTGTCTGTCTGTCTGTCTGTCTGTCTGTCTGTCTGTCTGTCTGTCTGTCTGTCTGTCTGTCTGTCTGTCTGTCTGTCTGTCTGTCTGTCTGTCTGTCTGTCTGTCTGTCTGTCTGTCTGTCTGTCTGTCTGTCTGTCTGTCTGTCTGTCTGTCTGTCTGTCTGTCTGTCTGTCTGTCTGTCAACTCAAAAACCGCTTGGCCGATTTTAACGAAATTTGGTACCTAGGCTGGCTCTTGGGTCGAGATGGTCCCATTTAAAAATGAACAAAATCCACCTAACACAAACCAAATAAAAGGGTGTGGGTAGATTTCAAAATTTAGAGTTTATGTGAAAATATGGCGTGTGTGATATTAAACGAAAGGTAATTGAGTCTGCAGTTAAACAAAATACATTTTAATTTATTTAAAAAAAAGGGTGGGGGTATATTTTAAAAATTAGAGTTTAAGTGAAAATATGGCGTGTGTGATATCAAACGAAAGGTAATTGAGTCCGGACTTTAACAAAATACATTTTAGTTTTTGTTTTTTTTGTAAAGGTGGGGGTAGATTTCAAAAATATGAGTTTAAGTCAAAACATGGCTTGTGTGGTATCAAACAAAAGGTTGGAGTTGAATAAAATATATTTCAGTTTTTAGTTATATTAGCTCACACGTACAGTACAGTACTTTTTGAAAAGTCTGCATTTTGGAAGGGGTCTATAATTTCGTTATTAATGGAAATTTTGATTTAGAGTAAATTGCAGTTTTATAGACTTTATATCGAGGAATTCACCCGTTAAATTAAATTTTAACTGTCACTTTGAGCCTATATTTTAATTAATTTTCGAATTTGTCATTGAATTCTTTTTAAAATGATGTATCATATGTCATAGTTTGATTGTGCGGTTTCGGAGATAATTAAAGTTTTTTATTTTTGTCTAGTGTGCGTTGAATGACGTCATGCGCCATTGACGTGAAAGCCTTAAGGTCAAATCCTACTTCAATGCTGCTATAGTTTTGTTGTCTTATACTATGCAAATCCAGTGGCGGATTCAGGGGGGGGCACTAGGGGGCACTTGCCCCCCCTGAGAATTTTTGAATATACAAAAATTGAGTAAAAATAATGTTTTTGCTAATAAAAATTCAAAATTTTTGCCTGCGGCGCATGAGTCTATTGTTATTATCATCTAAATTACAACCACTGACTAATTCAATAAAATGGTGCTTATGCTTAAAATATATACCGTTTTTTACCAACAGAGAATGTCACCTTAAGTGCCCACACCCCCCCCCCCCCCCCCGAGAAGCACCTCTGGATCCGCCCTTGTGCAAATCAAGCTGCAAATGATAACCCCCTTCCAAAAACCGAACCGAACCGAACCGAACCAAACCGAACCGAACCGAACCGAACCGAAGCCCCCGTAGCTCAAAGACGAGACGATATTTCAAAATGCGGTTTTCACTATAAGTCTTCTCTTGAAATTTGAGCCTCGCAATGCGTGGTCAGTTTTTCTCTGTCTCCCCTAGAAGTACCTTAAACCCCCTAAAAGTGCCCAATTTGGGACACCCTGTACACTATAACTATAGTACCTAGTGTGAGCTTAGGGGCCCATATATTGGCAGAGTATTAGCTCACACTACTACTATACTATAGTAGTGTGAGCTATAGTGATCCTAATTTTTTCGAAAAAAAAAAAGTTGCTCCGATTTCAAAAATTTTTATATATCTTTGCGTTTCAGATGATTTTGAAACTTTTTTCTTTCACCGTCTGTCTGTCTGTCTGTCTGTATGTCTGTATGTATGTCTGTCTGTCTGTAACGACCAACGCGCATAACTCAAAAACTGCTTGCCCGATTTTAATGAAATTTGGTACCTACGCTGGGTTTTGGGTCGAGATGGTCCCATTTAAAAATGAACAAAATCCACCAAACACAAGCCAAATAAAAGGGTGGGAGTATATTTCAAAAATTAGAGTTTATGTAAAAATATGGCGTGTGTGATATCAAACGAAAGGTAATTGCGCCTGGAGTTAAATAAAATACATTTTACTTTTAAAAAAGGGTGGGGGTAAATTAAAAAAGTTTGTGTTTATGTGGAAATATGGCGTGTGTGATATCAAACGAAAGGTAATTGAGTCTGGAGTTAAACAAAATACATTCAAGTTTAAAAAAAAAAGGTGGGGGTAGATTTAAAAAATTAAAGTTTAAGTCAAAACATGGCTTGTGTGGTATCAAACGAACGGTAATTGAGTCTGGAGTTCAATAAAATATATTACAGTTTTTAGTTATATTAGCTCACACGTACACTATAACTATAGTACCTAGTGTGAGCTTAGGTGCCCATAGATTGGCGGAGTATTTTTTGTTATTTCCTTGCTAGAATTCGATTAGTTAAATAGTTTGGTTATTTTAAATTTAAGATGCAGTTTACAGGGAAGGGAAGAAAATATTTTTGTTTTTAAAACCTACCTACATAAAGAGTGATAATAACGTAGTTGCAACATCGGCCTATGCCCGTCTTTTTTT
Organism: Aspidapion aeneum; assembly: GCA_963576565.1. Classification (NCBI taxonomy): domain Eukaryota; kingdom Metazoa; phylum Arthropoda; class Insecta; order Coleoptera; family Brentidae; genus Aspidapion; species Aspidapion aeneum. Next base: position 94,908,953 of record OY755043.1, read on the forward strand.
TCTTAATTGGTCGTCAACTTTTTTGCGACGCAATTTGAAAAATTATTAAGGTCATAAATTTTTTTTTAAAGGAATGTTGAAAAAATTTAGGTGAGTACCTTTTTTCTTGGTCATGAGGTGAAAATACAAAACGTCACGTACCTACTAAAAACTGCTTTAAAAGCAGCTTTCCAAAAAGAGTTGAAAACTGCTTCGTCCCAAAGGCAGCTTTTAAAAAGCAATTTACAAGAAAGGTAAAATCTATACCTATAATAAGTTGTATTAACTTTGATCAATTTAGATTTAACAAAAACTATTAAAGGTCAACTAAAAAGATAAAGAAATGTTCATAATTTTAAAATCCTTAAATTTTTATAAAAATTTTCAAAAGAATATTAATGACATATTTTTAAAAAGAAACAAGAATAACCTATATTTCTAATTCTAATTTCTCCTTTTACAAGCACGAAACCTAAAATACAAACAATAACGCAACACAGGTTGATCACAGGTCCTTACCAATTAATTTTGGGGTTGCCTCAAATGGAACAGTTTGCTAAACTTTTAAAGGCTACTAATCTACTAAGAATTGGGTTAAAAGTGGTTAAGAGAGTCAAAATAGATTCGTCGATAATCGTAAATGAACAATCTACTGACATTTAAACTTAATGGTTCAAGCCTGAATAGTTTTCGTCTAGTATATTAAAAAAAAGCATAATATAATATTCGGTTTCATGCAGGCAGATCTTGTAGTGAGAATGTTTTTTGTCTTAAACAAGTAATTGAGAAAAGGAGCGCCAGAAATATAGAGACTCATGTTACCTTTGTAGACCTACAAAAAGAATATAATACCGTTCCAGTAGAAAAACTATGGACAGTGCTAGAGCAGACTAATATCAATCATACATACATAAAAGCGATAAAAGAACTATACAAAGGGTCAAAATCTAAAATTAAAATTGGAAATCGACTTTCAAAAGAATTGCTGGTAACAAAAGGCTTAAGACAGGGATGTTGTATCTCTCCAACTCTTTTTAAAATATATATCGCAGTAGCTCGTCACATTTGATAAGACAGGAACAGACTGTAAAGAACTGGAAAAAATAATGTAAAATTAACATATATGAAACAATGGTGAAAAGCACGCTGCTGTATGGAATAGAGACTTGTCGCGTAACAGAAAAATACAAAACAAAAATGGAAAGTGTCGAAATGGATGCAATAAGAAGATGAACTAGAATATCTAGAACAGATCACATAAGAAATGAGATCATAAAAGAAAGAATGGGAATCGAAGGAAGCATAACGGATGACATCACTAAAAGACAACTGATATGGTACGGCCATGTACAACGGATGAACGACGAAAGATTACCAAAGAGGTCCTAGAATGGCAACCATTAGGGCACAGAAAAAGAGGGCGTCCTAAACTAGAAAGGCAAAGATCAATGAGTCAAAAAAATCTGACAGAAGATGATTGTCAGGATCGAAGGAGGTGGAGAATAGACGTCGAACAACGTAGAAAAACGTTCTAAACCGACTAAATAAATAAATAAAATAATATAATATATATTACTATTAAACTAACAAATATATTTTTGAATTGAATTTATTTTATTTAAATACAGTAAGTACATTTTATAAAAACTGGGACAGGGGAAGTGGTGAGGGGGAGGTAAAATGTATAATTTTTATATAAAAATTACCAATTAGGTGGACCGACGCCTATAAACATTCTCTACTACATATAACTGGATAATATACCAAAAAAGCAATTAGCTTGTCTAACGAACTGTCACGATCAGCTGTTCAATGGTTGCCATAGGACAAACAAAGCGACATCCCATAAGCCGCAATGTTAACAAAAACGTAATTTAAAAAAAAAGTGAAACAATTTAATTTACAACAAAGATGCTTTGTACCACCAACAGAAACAACTACTCCGAGGGAAAATACCCCTACCGGCATTGAATTATACTGCTGGCTTGAGCTTTGTAGGCGATAGCTCCGTGTAGAGCATAGGTTTTGTACCACCAACAGAAACAACTACTCCGAGGGAAAATACCCCTACCGGCATTGAATTATACTGCTGGCTTGATGCTTTCGTTGGGAACTTGTTAAAACTGTTTGGTTTTCACTATCTCCAACGTCGATCACAGAGATACGAGTGATCCCCGTCTGGAACACGTCCTGATAGTCAGGAACAAGTGATCCATGCCAATCCACGACCGGACCGGTTTCGACCTTTTGGGCCATCCTCAGGTGAATGTAGGCGATAGCTCCCTGTAGAGCATAAGTTTTGTACCACCAACAGAAACAACTACTCCGAGGGAAAATACCCCTACCGGCATTGAATTATACTGCTGGCTTGATGCTTTCGTTGGGAACTCGTTAAAACTGTTTGGTTTTCACTATCTCCAACGTCGATCACAGAGATACGAGTGATCCCCGTCTGGAACACGTCCTGATAGTCAGGAACAAGTGATCCATGCCAATTCACGACCGGTCCGGTTCATTGTTTACTTGTTCCTGACTATCAGGATGTGTTCCAGACGGGGATCATTTGTATCCCTGTGATCGACGTTGGAGATAGTGAAAACCAAACAGTTTTAACAAGTTCCCAACGAAAGCATCAAGCCAGCAGTATAATTCAATGCCGGTAGGGGTATTTTCCCTCGGAGTAGTTGTTTCTGTTGGTGGTACAAAACTTATGCTCTACACGGAGCTATCGCCTACATTCACCTGAGGATGGCCCAAAAGGTCGAAACCGGTCCGGTCGTGGATTGGCATGGATCACTTGTTCCTGACTATCAGGACGTGTTCCAGACGGGGATCACTCGTATCCCTGTGATCGACGTTGGGGATAGTGAACACCAAACAGTTTTAACGAGTTCCCAACGAAAGCATCAAGCCAGCAGTATAATTCAATGCCGGTAGGGGTATTTTCCCTCGGAGTAGTTGTTTCTGTTGGTGGTACAAAACTTATGCTCTACACGGAGTTATCGCCTACATTCACCTGAGGATGGCCCAAAAGGTCGAAACCGGTCCGCTCGTGGATTGGCATGGATCACTTGTTCCTGACTATCAGGACGTGTTCCAGACGGGGATCGTATCCCTGTGATCGACGTTGGAGATAGTGAAAAACAGTTTTGACAAAGATGCTGTTTTAAGTATTGACCCTTTGTGCACATGGGAAAAATGCGTTTTTCTTTAAAAAAAAATCAACTAAAGCCAGTAAATCTCAAATAAAAGGGACCATGTTTTGTTCAATAAGTCAGGTTATGTTTTTATTTGCTTTTGTTTTTTTAAAACTTTTTTCCCAGTTTTTTACTCAGTTTGAATCATTATTATTAGTTTCTGTGCTGTTATGAACTGTGGCAGCTGGGGAGATCTTGGAAATGTTAGTTTTGATGGAATGTCAAGTATTTTAACCTCAAAAAATCATCCTGATTTAACTAGGTATCAGCTCAAAGAAGCGAAAAGAAAGTGGATATGTGCTCTATTACCTGACTTAACAGAGGAAAAATTGAAATATTCGATAGTTTTTTGTAAGGTTTTTTTTTGGATAAATATGTAGGTACCTGCCATTTTGGCAACATTTTCTATTGAGATCTTCTTTTGCAGAAGTGTAACATCGAATTGTGTTAAACTGTATGAAATATTTCACTATGATTTTTTTACTAATCTAGGCAAGTAACTTTCAAAACTAGAATACAGCAATGATCCTGACTGGGTCCCTCCTGAATGGATTATTGTTTCAAAACAGTTGAAAAATTGTAAAAATGATGGTTGAAAAAAGGGTCCAGAGGAAAAAGAAAACGATATGAGGTTAAAGTGTGGGTAATGAGCTGAACCAAATTTGTACACCATCCTACAGAGCTCTTAAATAAATTCATGGTAGTGTAGCGTCCTGTATAGTGTCCAGTGGAGTCCTGTATCATCAAAGTTTCTTTTTCTTTAATAAATATTTATTCTAAAGACCTCAAAACAGTTAGCAGAATAAACTAGTAAATTTGACAATCTCCGTAACTCAAACCTCTTTTTATCTTGAATATTTTGATGCAAATTTTCCTTTATTTCCATGCTTTTTGACACCTGAAACTGGAATTTTTCTATAACTTGTACACCGTAAAATTTGTATAGCATCCGACTGGACCTATTACAAGTCCTGTTGTGTTCTCAGCTTATTACCAAAAAAAATTTTTTTATGAAATCAAAAAATAGATAACAAATAAATTCTGTCAGATTTTTTTTTCAATTTCTCTCAAGAAAGCTGATGGGTCCTGTCATATTCTGTTATGCCCAATTGTAGAGTAGAGTATATATTTATTTGCATAAACTTTCAGATACATAATTGAGCGAATATTGTTACAAAAAAACAGTAATAAAAGTAATAGTAACAGTAGTAATACAACAGAGAATATTGGGTCCTGTCATGTCCTCTCTGGCCCTGTTGTAAAATTTGAACAGTACTGTTGTGAGCTGATGAGCCTTGAGTTTGACTGTACTTAAGCCCTATGTATTATAGTTCATGGAAAAACATATGGTGATGTACGGTTTGTGAGGCCAATGACAAGGAAAAACTGTATTTTAAATTTGCAAGTTTTTTTTTATATAATGTTTACTTATATTAGCTCACACTACTACTATATAAGTAGTGTGAGCTATAGTGATCCTAATTTTTTCGAGAAAAAAAAGTTGCTCCGATTTCAAAAATTTTTATATATCTTTGCGTTTCAGATGATTTTGAAACTTTTTTGTTTTGCTGTCTGTCTGTCTGTCTGTCTGTCTGTCTGTCTGTCTGTCTGTCTGTCTGTCTGTCTGTCTGTCTGTCTGTCTGTCTGTCTGTCTGTCTGTCTGTCTGTCTGTCTGTCTGTCTGTCTGTCTGTCTGTCTGTCTGTCTGTCTGTCTGTCTGTCTGTCTGTCTGTCTGTCTGTCTGTCTGTCTGTCTGTCTGTCTGTCTGTCTGTCTGTCTGTCTGTCTGTCTGTCTGTCTGTCTGTCTGTCTGTCTGTCTGTCTGTCTGTCTGTCTGTATGTCTGTCTGTCTGTCTGTCTGTCTGTCTGTCTGTCTGTCTGTCTGTCTGTCTGTCTGTCTGTCTGTCTGTCTGTCTGTCTGTCTGTCTGTCTGTCTGTCTGTCTGTCTGTCTGTCTGTCTGTCTGTCTGTCTGTCTGTATGTCTGTCTGTCTGTCTGTCTGTCTGTCTGTCTGTCTGTCTGTCTGTCTGTCTGTCTGTCTGTCTGTCTGTCTGTCTGTCTGTCTGTCTGTCTGTCTGTCTGTCTGTCTGTCTGTCTGTCTGTCTGTCTGTCTGTCTGTCTGTCTGTCTGTCTGTCTGTCTGTCTGTCTGTCTGTCTGTCTGTCTGTCTGTCTGTCTGTCTGTCTGTCTGTCTGTCTGTCTGTCTGTCTGTCTGTCTGTCTGTCTGTCTGTCTGTCTGTCTGTCTGTCTGTCTGTCTGTCTGTCTGTCTGTCTGTCTGTCTGTCTGTCTGTCTGTCTGTCTGTCTGTCTGTCTGTCTGTCTGTCTGTCTGTCTGTCTGTCTGTCTGTCTGTCTGTCTGTCTGTCTGTCTGTCTGTCTGTCTGTCTGTCTGTCTGTCTGTCTGTCTGTCTGTCTGTCTGTCTGTCTGTCTGTCTGTCTGTCTGTCTGTCTGTCTGTCTGTCTGTCTGTCTGTCTGTCTGTCTGTCTGTCTGTCTGTCTGTCTGTCTGTCTGTCTGTCTGTCTGTCTGTCTGTCTGTCTGTCTGTCTGTCTGTCTGTCTGTCTGTCTGTCTGTCTGTCTGTCTGTCTGTCTGTCTGTCTGTCTGTCTGTCTGTCTGTCTGTCTGTCTGTCTGTCTGTCTGTCTGTCTGTCTGTCTGTCTGTCTGTCTGTCTGTCTGTCTGTCTGTCTGTCTGTCTGTCTGTCTGTCTGTCTGTCTGTCTGTCTGTCTGTCTGTCTGTCTGTCTGTCTGTCTGTCTGTCTGTCTGTCTGTCTGTCTGTCTGTCTGTCTGTCTGTCTGTCTGTCTGTCTGTCTGTCTGTCTGTCTGTCTGTCTGTCTGTCTGTCTGTCTGTCTGTCTGTCTGTCTGTCTGTCTGTCTGTCTGTCTGTCTGTCTGTCTGTCTGTCTGTCTGTCTGTCTGTCTGTCTGTCTGTCTGTCTGTCTGTCTGTCTGTCTGTCTGTCTGTCTGTCTGTCTGTCTGTCTGTCTGTCTGTCTGTCTGTCTGTCTGTCTGTCTGTCTGTCTGTCTGTCTGTCTGTCTGTCTGTCTGTCTGTCTGTCTGTCTGTCTGTCTGTCTGTCTGTCTGTCTGTCTGTCTGTCTCTCTGTCTGTCTGTCTGTCTGTCTGTCTGTCTGTCTGTCTGTCCTCTGTCTGTCTGTCTGTCTGTCTGTCTGTCTGTCTGTCTTGTCTGTCTGTCTGTCTGTCTGTCTGTCTGTCTGTCTGTCTGTCTGTCTGTCTGTCTGTCTGTCTGTCTGTCTGTCTGTCTGTCTGTCTGTCTGTCTGTCTGTCTGTCTGTCTGTCTGTCTGTCTGTCTGTCTGTCTGTCTGTCTGTCTGTCTGTCTGTCTGTCTGTCTGTCTGTCTGTCTGTCTGTCTGTCTGTCTGTCTGTCTGTCTGTCTGTCTGTCTGTCTGTCTGTCTGTCTGTCTGTCTGTCTGTCTGTCTGTCTGTCTGTCTGTCTGTCTGTCTGTCTGTCTGTCTGTCTGTCTGTCTGTCTGTCTGTCTGTCTGTCTGTCTGTCTGTCTAAAAATAATGTAAAATTAACATATATGAAACAATGGTGAAAAGCACGCTGCTGTATGGAATAGAGACTTGTCGCGTAACAGAAAAATACAAAACAAAAATGGAAAGTGTCGAAATGGATGCAATAAGAAGATGAACTAGAATATCTAGAACAGATCACATAAGAAATGAGATCATAAAAGAAAGAATGGGAATCGAAGGAAGCATAACGGATGACATCACTAAAAGACAACTGATATGGTACGGCCATGTACAACGGATGAACGACGAAAGATTACCAAAGAGGTCCTAGAATGGCAACCATTAGGGCACAGAAAAAGAAGGCGTCCTAAACTAGAAAGGCAAAGATCAATGAGTCAAAAAAATCTGACAGAAGATGATTGTCAGGATCGAAGGAGGTGGAGAATAGACGTCGAACAACGTAGAAAAACGTTCTAAACCGACTAAATAAATAAATAAAATAATATAATATATATTACTATTAAACTAACAAATATATTTTTGAATTGAATTTATTTTATTTAAATACAGTAAGTACATTTTATAAAAACTGGGACAGGGGAAGTGGTGAGGGGGAGGTAAAATGTATAATTTTTATATAAAAATTACCAATTAGGTGGACCGACGCCTATAAACATTCTCTACTACATATAACTGGATAATATACCAAAAAAGCAATTAGCTTGTCTAACGAACTGTCACGATCAGCTGTTCAATGGTTGCCATAGGACAAACAAAGCGACATCCCATAAGCCGCAATGTTAACAAAAACGTAATTTAAAAAAAAAGTGAAACAATTTAATTTACAACAAAGATGCTTTGTACCACCAACAGAAACAACTACTCCGAGGGAAAATACCCCTACCGGCATTGAATTATACTGCTGGCTTGAGCTTTGTAGGCGATAGCTCCGTGTAGAGCATAGGTTTTGTACCACCAACAGAAACAACTACTCCGAGGGAAAATACCCCTACCGGCATTGAATTATACTGCTGGCTTGATGCTTTCGTTGGGAACTTGTTAAAACTGTTTGGTTTTCACTATCTCCAACGTCGATCACAGGGATACGAGTGATCCCCGTCTGGAACACGTCCTGATAGTCAGGAACAAGTGATCCATGCCAATCCACGACCGGACCGGTTTCGACCTTTTGGGCCATCCTCAGGTGAATGTAGGCGATAGCTCCCTGTAGAGCATAAGTTTTGTACCACCAACAGAAACAACTACTCCGAGGGAAAATACCCCTACCGGCATTGAATTATACTGCTGGCTTGATGCTTTCGTTGGGAACTCGTTAAAACTGTTTGGTTTTCACTATCTCCAACGTCGATCACAGAGATACGAGTGATCCCCGTCTGGAACACGTCCTGATAGTCAGGAACAAGTGATCCATGCCAATTCACGACCGGTCCGGTTCATTGTTTACTTGTTCCTGACTATCAGGATGTGTTCCAGACGGGGATCATTTGTACCCCTGTGATCGACGTTGGAGATAGTGAAAACCAAACAGTTTTAACAAGTTCCCAACGAAAGCATCAAGCCAGCAGTATAATTCAATGCCGGTAGGGGTATTTTCCCTCGGAGTAGTTGTTTCTGTTGGTGGTACAAAACTTATGCTCTACACGGAGCTATCGCCTACATTCACCTGAGGATGGCCCAAAAGGTCGAAACCGGTCCGGTCGTGGATTGGCATGGATCACTTGTTCCTGACTATCAGGACGTGTTCCAGACGGGGATCACTCGTATCCCTGTGATCGACGTTGGGGATAGTGAACACCAAACAGTTTTAACGAGTTCCCAACGAAAGCATCAAGCCAGCAGTATAATTCAATGCCGGTAGGGGTATTTTCCCTCGGAGTAGTTGTTTCTGTTGGTGGTACAAAACTTATGCTCTACACGGAGTTATCGCCTACATTCACCTGAGGATGGCCCAAAAGGTCGAAACCGGTCCGCTCGTGGATTGGCATGGATCACTTGTTCCTGACTATCAGGACGTGTTCCAGACGGGGATCGTATCCCTGTGTCGTGGATTGGCATGGATCACTTGTTCCTGACTATCAGGACGTGTTCCAGACGGGGATCACTCGTATCCCTGTGATCGACGTTGGGGATAGTGAACACCAAACAGTTTTAACGAGTTCCCAACGAAAGCATCAAGCCAGCAGTATAATTCAATGCCGGTAGGGGTATTTTCCCTCGGAGTAGTTGTTTCTGTTGGTGGTACAAAACTTATGCTCTACACGGAGTTATCGCCTACATTCACCTGAGGATGGCCCAAAAGGTCGAAACCGGTCCGCTCGTGGATTGGCATGGATCACTTGTTCCTGACTATCAGGACGTGTTCCAGACGGGGATCGTATCCCTGTGATCGACGTTGGAGATAGTGAAAACCAAACAGTTTTGACAAAGATGCTGTTTTAAGTATTGACCCTTTGTGCACATGGGAAAAATGCGTTTTTCTTTAAAAAAAAATCAACTAAAGCCAGTAAATCTCAAATAAAAGGGACCATGTTTTGTTCAATAAGTCAGGTTATGTTTTTATTTGCTTTTGTTTTTTTAAAACTTTTTTCCCAGTTTTTTACTCAGTTTGAATCATTATTATTAGTTTCTGTGCTGTTATGAACTGTGGCAGCTGGGGAGATCTTGGAAATGTTAGTTTTGATGGAATGTCAAGTATTTTAACCTCAAAAAATCATCCTGATTTAACTAGGTATCAGCTCAAAGAAGCGAAAAGAAAGTGGATATGTGCTCTATTACCTGACTTAACAGAGGAAAAATTGAAATATTCGATAGTTTTTTGTAAGGTTTTTTTTTGGATAAATATGTAGGTACCTGCCATTTTGGCAACATTTTCTATTGAGATCTTCTTTTGCAGAAGTGTAACATCGAATTGTGTTAAACTGTATGAAATATTTCACTATGATTTTTTTACTAATCTAGGCAAGTAACTTTCAAAACTAGAATACAGCAATGATCCTGACTGGGTCCCTCCTGAATGGATTATTGTTTCAAAACAGTTGAAAAATTGTAAAAATGATGGTTGAAAAAAGGGTCCAGAGGAAAAAGAAAACGATATGAGGTTAAAGTGTGGGTAATGAGCTGAACCAAATTTGTACACCATCCTACAGAGCTCTTAAATAAATTCATGGTAGTGTAGCGTCCTGTATAGTGTCCAGTGGAGTCCTGTATCATCAAAGTTTCTTTTTCTTTAATAAATATTTATTCTAAAGACCTCAAAACAGTTAGCAGAATAAACTAGTAAATTTGACAATCTCCGTAACTCAAACCTCTTTTTATCTTGAATATTTTGATGCAAATTTTCCTTTATTTCCATGCTTTTTGACACCTGAAACTGGAATTTTTCTATAACTTGTACACCGTAAAATTTGTATAGCATCCGACTGGACCTATTACAAGTCCTGTTGTGTTCTCAGCTTATTACCAAAAAAAATTTTTTTATGAAATCAAAAAATAGATAACAAATAAATTCTGTCAGATTTTTTTTTCAATTTCTCTCAAGAAAGCTGATGGGTCCTGTCATATTCTGTTATGCCCAATTGTAGAGTAGAGTATATATTTATTTGCATAAACTTTCAGATACATAATTGAGCGAATATTGTTACAAAAAAACAGTAATAAAAGTAATAGTAACAGTAGTAATACAACAGAGAATATTGGGTCCTGTCATGTCCTCTCTGGCCCTGTTGTAAAATTTGAACAGTACTGTTGTGAGCTGATGAGCCTTGAGTTTGACTGTACTTAAGCCCTATGTATTATAGTTCATGGAAAAACATATGGTGATGTACGGTTTGTGAGGCCAATGACAAGGAAAAACTGTATTTTAAATTTGCAAGTTTTTTTTTATATAATGTTTACTTATATTAGCTCACACTACTACTATATAAGTAGTGTGAGCTATAGTGATCCTAATTTTTTCGAGAAAAAAAAGTTGCTCCGATTTCAAAAATTTTTATATATCTTTGCGTTTCAGATGATTTTGAAACTTTTTTGTTTTGCTGTCTGTCTGTCTGTCTGTCTGTCTGTCTGTCTGTCTGTCTGTCTGTCTGTCTGTCTGTCTGTCTGTCTGTCTGTCTGTCTGTCTGTCTGTCTGTCTGTCTGTCTGTCTGTCTGTCTGTCTGTCTGTCTGTCTGTCTGTCTGTCTGTCTGTCTGTCTGTCTGTCTGTCTGTCTGTCTGTCTGTCTGTCTGTCTGTCTGTCTGTCTGTCTGTCTGTCTGTCTGTCTGTCTGTCTGTCTGTCTGTCTGTCTGTCTGTCTGTCTGTCTGTCTGTCTGTCTGTCTGTCTGTCTGTCTGTCTGTCTGTCTGTCTGTCTGTCTGTCTGTCTGTCTGTCTGTCTGTCTGTCTGTCTGTCTGTCTGTCTGTCTGTCTGTCTGTCTGTCTGTCTGTCTGTCTGTCTGTCTGTCTGTCTGTCTGTCTGTCTGTCTGTCTGTCTGTCTGTCTGTCTGTCTGTCTGTCTGTCTGTCTGTCTGTCTGTCTGTCTGTCTGTCTGTCTGTCTGTCTGTCTGTCTGTCTGTCTGTCTGTCTGTCTGTCTGTCTGTCTGTCTGTCTGTCTGTCTGTCTGTCTGTCTGTCTGTCTGTCTGTCTGTCTGTCTGTCTGTCTGTCTGTCTGTCTGTCTGTCTGTCTGTCTGTCTGTCTGTCTGTCTGTCTGTCTGTCTGTCTGTCTGTCTGTCTGTCTGTCTGTCTGTCTGTCTGTCTGTCTGTCTGTCTGTCTGTCTGTCTGTCTGTCTGTCTGTCTGTCTGTCTGTCTGTCTGTCTGTCTGTCTGTCTGTCTGTCTGTCTGTCTGTCTGTCTGTCTGTCTGTCTGTCTGTCTGTCTGTCTGTCTGTCTGTCTGTCTGTCTGTCTGTCTGTCTGTCTGTCTGTCTGTCTGTCTGTCTGTCTGTCTGTCTGTCTGTCTGTCTGTCTGTCTGTCTGTCTGTCTGTCTGTCTGTCTGTCTGTCTGTCTGTCTGTCTGTCTGTCTGTCTGTCTGTCTGTCTGTCTGTCTGTCTGTCTGTCTGTCTGTCTGTCTGTCTGTCTGTCTGTCTGTCTGTCTGTCTGTCTGTCTGTCTGTCTGTCTGTCTGTCTGTCTGTCTGTCTGTCTGTCTGTCTGTCTGTCTGTCTGTCTGTCTGTCTGTCTGTCTGTCTGTCTGTCTGTCTGTCTGTCTGTCTGTCTGTCTGTCTGTCTGTCTGTCTGTCTGTCTGTCTGTCTGTCTGTCTGTCTGTCTGTCTGTCTGTCTGTCTGTCTGTCTGTCTGTCTGTCTGTCTGTCTGTCTGTCTGTCTGTCTGTCTGTCTGTCTGTCTGTCTGTCTGTCTGTCTGTCTGTCTGTCTGTCTGTCTGTCTGTCTGTCTGTCTGTCTGTCTGTCTGTCTGTCTGTCTGTCTGTCTGTCTGTCTGTCTGTCTGTCTGTCTGTCTGTCTGTCTGTCTGTCTGTCTGTCTGTCTGTCTGTCTGTCTGTCTGTCTGTCTGTCTGTCTGTCTGTCTGTCTGTCTGTCTGTCTGTCTGTCTGTCTGTCTGTCTGTCTGTCTGTCTGTCTGTCTGTCTGTCTGTCTGTCTGTCTGTCTGTCTGTCTGTCTGTCTGTCTGTCTGTCTGTCTGTCTGTCTGTCTGTCTGTCTGTCTGTCTGTCTGTCTGTCTGTCTGTCTGTCTGTCTGTCTGTCTGTCTGTCTGTCTGTCTGTCTGTCTGTCTGTCTGTCTGTCTGTCTGTCTGTCTGTCTGTCTGTCTGTCTGTCTGTCTGTCTGTCTGTCTGTCTGTCTGTCTGTCTGTCTGTCTGTCTGTCTGTCTGTCTGTCTGTCTGTCTGTCTGTCTGTCTGTCTGTCTGTCTGTCTGTCTGTCTGTCTGTCTGTCTGTCTGTCTGTCTGTCTGTCTGTCTGTCTGTCTGTCTGTCTGTCTGTCTGTCTGTCTGTCTGTCTGTCTGTCTGTCTGTCTGTCTGTCTGTCTGTCTGTCTGTCTGTCTGTCTGTCTGTCTGTCTGTCTGTCTGTCTGTCTGTCTGTCTGTCTGTCTGTCTGTCTGTCTGTCTGTCTGTCTGTCTGTCTGTCTGTCTGTCTGTCTGTCTGTCTGTCTGTCTGTCTGTCTGTCTGTCTGTCTGTCTGTCTGTCTGTCTGTCTGTCTGTCTGTCTGTCTGTCTGTCTGTCTGTCTGTCTGTCTGTCTTTATGTCTGTCTTTATGTCTGTCTGTCTGTCTGTCTGTAACGACCAACCCGCATAACTCAAAAACCGCTTGTCCGATTTTAATGAAATTTGGTACCTAAGTTGGGTCTTGGGCCGTGATGGCCCCATTTAAAAATGAACAAAATCCACCGAACGTAAGCCAAATAAAAGGGTGGGGGTAGATTCCAAAAATTAAAGTTAATGTAAAAATATGGCGTGTGTGATATCAAGCGAAAGGTAATTGAGTCTGAAGTTAAACAAAATACATTTTGGTTTTTTTTAAAAGGGTGGGGGTAGATTTAAAAAATTTGAGTTTAAGTCAAAACATGGCTTGTGTGGTATCAAACGAAAGGTAATTGAGTCTGGAGTTGAATAAAATATATTTCAGTTTTTAATTATATTAGCTCACACTATAACTATAGTACCTAGTGTGAGCTTAGGTGCCCATAGATTGGCAGAGTATTTTTTTAAATAAACATATTTTGTAAAGTACTTAGACACAGTGCGACCCTATAATATTTAGGTTTTTTGAGAAGGCCACCAAATTTTTTTTTGTTTCTAATTATAGACTGTCCCGTCATTAAGAACCACTGCTCGCCTAAATCGCAGCTGATCCTTCTTAAGAGATTTTTAAGATTATAATTTTTTAAATGTTTTTTGTTAACAGTTTTTAAAAAAAATTAATGCTGAAACTATCAAATAAGAGACAAAATATCCGACTCACGAAAATATTTAATAAATCTTTGGTCCTTTCTTACCTCTAAGGTAACGTAATCATAAAAGTGAATTCTCTCTTATCTTTTTTTTTGTTTATTTCTGCGATGTATATTTTTAGTTCTCGTTAGATTATTATTAGTTTTGGATGCCCATCTGAAAAATCGTTCCTATCACGAAGAAAATCGAAGAAAGATTTGTGCAGGGTGTGGTTCAAAAATTAATTTTGGGAAAAAGAACCTGGATACAAAATTTAGTGGCCTTGGAAAAACTTATTTGTGAGTTTTTAAACCCAAATTATAGTATTTCAGATGATAAGTATACAATAGCAATATGTACAGCTTGTCGCATTATTCTAAAAATGAAAAAGAAAGGAAACTTTAAAAAAACTATCAATAATGCCTGATTATCCAAATAACGTGGTTTTAAAAAATACTAGAAATTTCGATCAATCCTACTGTAATGTTATAGGCTATCTTTGTGGTGGGGCTATCAACTGGCAACAGTCACTTTAAATCCCAATAAAGAATATAACCAATTTTTTCCTGCCGAACGTTTGAATAACTTCCAAACTAATGCTGGATTTTCTGGTAGACAAATGGATAGAATTATTAATTTCATAAGGACATTAGCAGGTAAAAAGTCAATTCCAAGTCAATACAGAAAGTCCCGAAGGTCTCGTATTTGATTAAAATATTACAAAGAAACTTTTTTAAATTTAAACACGTCTGAGGGAAAACGCCTACGTCCAGTAGAGTATGCGGATGCAAGTGAAATGGTAAATTAAGTTCTTGAAAGAAGGTAAGAGTTTTGTAGACCGAAGATTAAAGTCTTGTGCAAGTGAGGCATTGTTGGTAGTTTTTTTTAAGTTTCCTTTCTTAATTTTTTTTTTAAAGAATAATGCGACAAGCTGCACATATTGCTATTGGATACTTATTGTCTGAAATACTATAATTTGGGTTTAAAAACTAACAAATAAGTTTTTCCAAGGCCACTAAATTTTGTATCCAGGTTCTTTTTCCCAAAATAATTTTTGAACCACACCCTGCACAAACTTTTCTTCGATTTTCTTCTTGATAGCACCGATTTTCCGGATGGGCACTCATTTTAAATCACCATGAAACCATACGAAACTAATAATAATCTAACGAAAACTAAAAATATACTTCGCAGAAAAGATTGATAAGAGAGTATTTATTTTTATGATGCTGTTACCTTAGAGGTAAGAAACGACCAAAGATTTATTAAATATTTTAGTGAGTCGAATGTATTTTTTCTTATTTGATGGTTTCAGCAAATATGACCCTCATAGCCGTACAAAATTTATGAATTAAATTTTTTTGTCAAAAGACTGTTATTTAGGTGAGCACTGGTTTTTAATGACGGGGCAGTCTATTATTAGAAACTGAAAAAAAATTTAGGTGGCCTTCTCAAAAAACATAAATTTTATAGGGTCGCACTGTGTAGAAGTTTGCTTGACCAACCTCGGTTGGAAGTCATATGTGCATATTGATCTTTTGGACGGACCTACCTATAAGTTGTGCCTCTTTTTTATGTCACCACTGGAGGGTTAAGAGGGAGCTCTACGTTTGGCATATAATGAGCTTGTAAGGGTTTTGAAATACCAATTTTATGGGAAAAGTATTTCATATTTTTTGATAAAACTTCTGGCATTTAGTAAAGAAAAGAATTCTCTAGCGTGCATATAAATTCTTATTAATGAAAATTAAACCTCAACCCTTCAAAAACGTCCCTAAATTTCCTATTTTTGAGTCATTTTTAATACATTATTTTCTCTAGAACCGTTTCACCTATCGCAATGAGGTTTTAAATGCGCGGTGCATTTAAGTCTCTTCTTAAAAGTTCAAAAAAGATTTGTTTTAAATTTGTAAAACTCTGCTCAAGAAAGTGGTATTTCAAAACCCTTACAATGAGATTTTTGCCAACAATATTTAATATTTTTCTGCCCATATAACACCGCACTGCCTCCACAGATTTAACGGCTTCAGTAAATTTTAATTATTTTATAGTTCCCTTTTATTTTGTAGAAATAAGTTTTGATATTTAAAAGAAATATTAAATTTTATATTTAAAGCATTTTCGCGATTTAATAAGTTTGAAACCGATTCAAACTTTGGCTTGAATTATGTTGAAATAGACACGGACGGGCGAAAAAATATCAAAACACAAAATATCGAAAACACAAAATATTGAAACTACAAAATCTCGAAAACATACAAAATATCGAAACTACAAAATATCGAAACCACAAAATGTCGATACTACATTTTATCGAATTACGAAATATCGAATCACAAAATATCGAAAATCCAAAACATCGAAATTACAAAATATCGAAAACAAAAAGTATCGAAAATAAAAAACTATTTAGAGTTCTTTTCCGGGATTCTAGATCCTGTGAAACCAAAACGAATCGAGAACCAAACCGAAACATTTTTTTTTAAATTATTTCCTTAAAAAATAACTTTGGTTTTGTTTCACACCCTTTAGGATCCTGGGAAAGAATTCAGAGAAGGTTTTGTTTTGAAAAAATATGTTAGAAAGAGACTTCATAGTCGACGTATATGATTTTTGTTAAGTTTGGCAAGGCAGGACTAGAATTTTTTTTCTGAGAAATTTATTTCGAATTAATTGCCATTCGAAGATGTTTTTTGAACAAATTTTCGTTTGAAGAAAATGGTTTCAAACAAATTTCCCTTTGAAGAAAATGTTTTCGAACAATTTTGCATTGGAAGAAAATGTTTCATGCTATTGCTTTCGAACAAATGATTGTCAAAAAACGTGTTTTCAAACAAATTTCCACGACTTTTTAAATAACGACAGTTAAATAGCAGTAGTGGTTGTTAAAGGCTGGCTTTTTAATAGAATGAATCGATCAGTGAATGACCACTTAAGGAGAAAGTCATTTTAAAATGCCAAAAAAAGTTTTCATTTTGAAAGAAAATTAAAATGGTGGTTGGAAAATGTGTTTATTCTTTTATAACTCTTTTGTAAATAAATTAAAATATCTAAGTTTAAAAGATTTACCCATTTTTAGGGCAAATTGCACAAAAATGCCACCAGTGAATGACCAGTAATAATAAATGGCCATATAATAGAATGTTATATAAGTGTAAAAACTAGATTAATATTGCACAAGCATTAAATTTACATACCGAGCCGGTGAGGTGAGGTTTGTAATTACAGGGTGATTTTTGAAACTGGAAAACCAGCATCTTCTTTATTATTGAAAATAAAGGGCTATATTAAATGGACAATTTATTTGGTTAATTATGACGTCTTTAACAGTCATAATATTTTTGTATATCCCTCACTATTTAGGGGAGAAGAGGGCAAGAATATGATGTTAAGGATTAAAGCTTCCTAGAAAATACCCGAATCCGGTTTTGACTAAAAAACTTCGTTTAAATGTTAGATAGATGTTTTGGTTTACAAACGAATTTAAAAAAAATACACAAAAATTTAAACACTGGCCTTCTGTGGAAAAAAGTGTATCTTCCTAACACGCACGAGAAGTGACTTTTCCGTACTTAATTGCTGGGCGAGCAATCGCGTGCGGAAAACTGGCACTTCCGCACCTGTTCGGTAAACTACTATTTTATTTAAATATAATAAGTCTATTATATCAACTAGTTAAGTAGGTAACTTTTTTTGTTTATTACAAAATAAATAGTATTTATATTAAAGTGGATATTTGATTTTTTCTCAGGCGCTGTAGGTAGTTGAATATGCAAAATATGAGGAGCGCAATTTGACAATGGATTTTAGCTGACAATAGGTCACAGATTAACGATCTGGATGTTGCGTAGCCAAATTTTGGTTCATTTTTTTTTTATCCCCCTCCTCTTATAATCGTGTTCGAATTTCTGAAAATTTAACAAGATTGACGCCCTAAAACCACGATAACACAAAAATGAATCAAAAATGTGTGAAATCTAATCTAAAAATAAAATTATATTATTTTTTTAAATGTTTGCTGCAAAAACCCCCCAGATCCTCCAAAACGTGAAAATTTAGGTAGGACCAATGACACTCTCCAGTGGCGTCCGTTTAATGAAGTAATGTAAACAAATTAAAAAAAGAAATTGTTTATTACATGTTATACCCCATTTTCTTAAAAATCCAGCTTTTTATCAAAAATTGTATAGTATTATATAGTCGATTGTAGACTATAGGACTATATTTCCTTTTAAGTGATGTTTAACAAGGCATGATTTGTTTTATTCGTAACAATTTGGGGTCTTCCATATATTATATTAATTTTGAAAAATCACTAAACTGAACCAATTTTTTACAAGTTTTATCCAATTTTCTCAAAAACTAAGCTTTTTGTGAAAGAAATTATTTTTCACTTTATTGTAGAAAATGAAATTCCCTTTTTAAAAATGTATAAGTCAGTGTAATCAGACTAATAGCAAATTCTCCAGCAGCGTTTGTTTTTTCAGAAAAAATAAAAATCCTGTTATATGGTCGATTATAGGCAATAAAATTTCCTTTAAAATGCTGTACCACAAAGCATGATTTATCTTTAGATTATAACTTCACAGGCGTCCGTAAATAAAATCAATTTTTACAAATCACCAAACAAATTAATTTTTTACAGGTTTTATCCAATTTTCTCAAAAACTAAGCTCAACTAAAAAAACACTTCGATACCTTGTTGTAGAAAATAAAATTTCCTTATTAATGATGTGTAAATCAGGAAAGTTTTATTGATAACAAACTCTACAGTGACGTCCGTAAATGGGGGTCGTTTAAAAAATAACTAAATAAAAACATTTTCTTACAAGTTTTACCCGATTTTCCAAAAAATGTCTTTATACTTGATTGTAGAAAATATCCTTTTAAACGATGTATAACAAGGTAAGAAAAATTAAATTTTTAAAATTTTGGGGACGTCCGTAAATTAAATCAATGTTTAAAAATCAACAAACAAATTAATTTTTGTTCGATTTTTTTTAAGATACTTAAAATTTAAATACGTGACTGTACTAGGCCCATCCCCCCTCATCCATCTAATCTTCCCTAGAAAACTATGGCGCAGGATGTAGAGAAAAGGTGAGAAGGGATCACCTTTGCTGCTACACCTTAGCTGAAGCTACGTACCTAGAATCTTTTTTCGGAGGGAATTTCATCTTTTTATTGTGGAGGAGTGATGTGAGGGAGGGTGGAGAGGTTCGAGGGGTGCGAAGACAATCAATGCAGATGGCGGCTATAGTGTGGTGCGCTTTTTAGAAATTTTTTAAAATTTATTTTATTTACGGACGCCCCTGGAGTTTTAAAAATTAAATTACTCTTACCGTGCTATACATCATTTAAGAGAAAATTTGATTTTCTACAATCAGCTATGGGGCATATTTCTACTAAAAAGCTTGTTTTTTTGGAAAATCGGGTAAAACATGTGTCAAAAATGATTTTATATTTTTTGTTTTATTTGACCCTTATATACGAACGTTGCTGGAGAGTTTGTCATTAACCAAACCTCACTGACTTACATATCGATAAAAAAGAAATTTTATTTTTTACAATAAAGTTTAGAATACATTTTTTCCAATTGAGCTTAGTTTCTGAGCAAATCGGATAAAACCTGTAACAAAATTAATTTGTTTGATGATTTGTGAAAATTGATTTTATTTACGGACGCCTGTGAAATTTTAATTTAAAGCTAAATGTTACTTTGTGATAGAGCATTTCAAAGAAAATTTCATTGTCTACAATCGATTATAGAAGATAATATTTGACAGAGAGCCTGCTTTTTAAGATAATCGGGTAAAACATGTGACAAACATGTGGTTTTTTTAGTTTTTCTCAATAAACTGACACCGCTGGAAAGTTTGGTATTAGTCTCACCGCACTAACTTATATATTTTTAAAAAGCAAATTTCTACTACTACTACTACTATGTCGGTTTAGAACGTTTTTCTACGTTGTCCGACGCCTATTCTCCACCTCCTTCGATCCTGACAATCATCCTCTGTCAGATTTTTTTGACTCCCCTTTTTCTGCGTCCTATTGGTTGCCATTCTAGGACCTGCTTTGGTAATCTTTCATCGTTCATCCGTTGTACATGGCCGTACCATATCAGTTGCCTTCTAGTGATGTCATCCGTTATGCTTCCCTCGATTCCCATTGTTTCTTTTATGATCTCATTTCTTATGTGATCTATTCTAGATATTCTCATTGATCTTCTTATTGCATCCATTTCGACACTTTCCATTTTTGTTTTGTATTTTTCTGTTACGCGACAAGTCTCTATTCCATACAACGGCGTGCTTTTGACCATTGTTTTATATATGTTAAATTTTACATTCTTTTTTATATCTCTGCTCCATAAAATACTGTTAAGACATCCAATAACTTTTTTTGCTTTTACTATTCTTTTTTCCAATTCTTTACAGTCTGTACCTGTCATCAAATGTGACACCCAAGTTTACATACTCATTGCATGGAGATATTGTTTGTCCATTTTCTAGTACTAACGCGAATTTCATTTTCTACAATAAAGTATTAATACACTTTTTCCCAGAAAGCTTAGTTTTTCAAAAAATTGAACAAGACTTGTTAAAAAATTTGGTACGTTTAATGATTTTTTAAAATTGATGTAATTTACGTACGACCCTAAATTATTACAAATAAAAACAATCTGGCCTTGTTATAGATCATTTTAAAGGACATTTCATTGTCTACAATCGAATATGGAACACAATTTTTATTTTTTTTATTTTTTTTTATTTGTCAAACACACTGTGTTTATTGTATTACAATCTAGTCAGTAAGACTGATTAGCAATTTTGTTTTAACTTAATTTACTAGAAAAGTCAGATTTAAACTTAGGGTTCACTCAACAGTTCTCCCCGCTTTGTTTAGTCTGTAACTCACACTTGTGTTGTGTTTATAGCATTATTTTGTTTTATGTGTAATTCACTTAGTTTACTAGCTCAAACCGCTTCACTCTTTTTAGTCTTCGAACTAGCATAGTATTGTCTAGAAGCTGAATTGCTTCCACATTCACATGCCGATGGAGTCTATCTTTATGGCTTTTTGCGTACTTTTTTATAGTCTCTGCTACAGTTTCGATTTTTAGATCTCGATGAAGGTCACTATTTCGAACGTACCAAGGTGCATTTACAATGTTTCTTAATACTTTATTTTGAAATCTCTGTACAACTAGAATGTTACTCTCTTTAGCACAACCCCATAGTTGAATACCATATGTCCATACTGGTTTCAGTATTTGTCTATAAAGCAGTAACTTATTATGAATTGTTAAATTGGACTTCCTTCCAATTAGCCAGTTCATTTTTCTATACCTTATCTCAAGTTCTTCTTTTTTTTCTTAACATGTGCTTTCCAGCGCAATTTGGCATCAAGTGTCATACCTAGATATTTTGCCTGATTTGAATATGGTACGGGAATGTTATTCGCCACTTTGTGGTCCAACTGTGAACTTGGGTGACTGCATCCTGAAGTTTTTCTATGCATTTTTCAATAGATTTTTCTACCGTCAATAAACCAGTATCATCGGAAAATATTGCTAAGTGGCAATTTTCTGGCTTTGGGATATCACAAGTGAATAAAGTATAGATATGGGCCTAGTACGCTACCCTGGGGCACGCCGGTTTGAATTTCTCTTAAATTTGAGTATGAGTCTTCCTGTTTTACTCTAAAATGTCCATCAGATATGTATGATTCCAAAATATCCGAATATTGTTTTGGCAGAAACCGTTTTAATTTAAAATTAAGGCGTTCATGCCACACTTTGTCAAATGCTTGTGCTACATCTAGAAAAACTGCAGAACAAACTTTTCCCTCTTCTAGTGCTTTTTCTATTATATTAGTAATTCTGTGTACTTGATCTATCGTGGAATGCTTGTCTCGAAAACCAAATTGATGAGACGGAATAATTTCTTGTCTTTCTATAATGGGTTTTATTCTTTTAAGCAATAATTTTTCATACAGCTTGGATATAATTGGCAGCAAAGATATTGGCCTGTAAGATGACACGTCATGGAGTGGTTTTCCCGGTTTTGGAATCATGATAACTTCTGCAACTTTCCACAGTTTAGGTACATACCTAAGCCTAAAAGACGCATTAATTAGGTTGCAATAAGTTACGATAGCTTTTCTGGGGAGTTGTTTTATGACTACCCCGTTAATAAGATCATACCCTGGGGCTTTTTTCGAATTAATATTTTTGATTTCTGTTAATATTTCTTTTGGTGATGTAAGCTTAATATGATCTTCGATTTGATGGGGTTCATTTAAATGAAAGTGTTTATCTGGTGCTTCGTGGGGCTGAAATGCTTTTTCTAAATGACTTGCAAAAGTATCTGCTTTTTCTTCGTTGCTCCTTGCCCACTGGTTGTTAGATTTTCGTATGGGTGGAATTTGGATAATTGGTCTTTTAAAATCTTTGGTTGCTTTCCAAAGGGAATAGTCGGTATTTTTATCGTCTGTAAGTTCATTAAGAAAATGGTTAATAGATTCATTTTTTATTACTAGAATTTCTCGCCTAATGCGCTGCGTCATGTTGTTGAGATTTGTTTTGTCCCGAGGATCACGGCTTTGCTGCCACTTTCTTCTTAGTTTCCCTTTTTCCAATATAAGGTCTCTAATTTCCTTTGGATAGCTTTTCCCTTAAAAATTCTCTTTGGTTTTGGACTGTTTTCCCAAGCTGCTTGTTGAATATTTGTAACAAAATATTCAACTTCTTTATCGATTTGTTCTGGCGTTTGCAAAGGTACTGATAGGTTTTAATGAATTGTAGATTTCTCCAGGGTGAAGTCCTTGAACCATTGTTAAAGGAGAAGAAACGAAAAGTCCTGCTTACTTCACAAATATTTTATTGTCTAATCACGACGCGTTTCGGTTTTTAAAAAACCATTATCAAGTGGTCTGGTCTGTAAGAATAATGAAAAAATATAATTTAATTATAATATTTAAAATAAAATATGCTAAAAAATACTTACAGACAGTTAATCAGTCATTTTTGAAACAAATGAAAAACTGGAACACACAAAAATAAAAAATTAAAAAACATTTAAAACAGTCTAAAACAACATACAGATTAAAAATCAGTCAAACGGACATAAACACGTAATTTTAGTAAAATACAATTAATTGACAAAGAAGATATAGGTTAAAATAATAAATAATAACTAATATAAACAAAACTTAGATATCCGAAACAGGTACAAAAGCGACATATAACATAAAATAAATAATGTAATAAATGAACAGAAACAATTTAAAATTGATAAAATCAATAAATAAAAGCAGACGAAGAAATCTTTTTTGAAATTGTTTAAAACTGTGCAAGCTATGCTTGACAATTACACTTGCTTAACTCGGCTTGGTTAAGCAGCGGGATTAAAGAAACAGTTTACTGCCAGGGAGCAGCCTCACTCCCTGCAATGACCAAGAAGGCTTATGGTACAGTAAACTAAGTAGGTATATTGAGAACAACTATCAAATGTTGAATCTGCTTTATTAAGATAAATCCTCTCTTTTTATATTAACAAATTGTTATAGTTCGTGATAAATTATAAAATATAAAATTCCATATAATGTGTTGTTTAATAAACTAAATAATTTATATTATTTTAATAGGTAAACTTGAGAAGGTTAGTTTATGTTATTAAAACCTAATTTCTCAAGATCACCTGTGTTTAAATAATAAATTTAACTAAAAATGAAGATTTATGACAAATGGTAAAAAAGAAAATCTGTTTAATTTTATAATTAAACATTTTCCCGTCTCTCCAGAACGGGTGACTGTAGGGACCTCAGGCTGAATAATGCTGATGATATGGTAGGTAGGTATCGAAATAGGTACTGCTGCTTCATAAGGTTGGTCAGTTTCTTAAAACTGCTGACAATGTATCTATTAGGCATCATTTGTGTTTGGATTTTGCGGTCATCGTACGTCGAACTTTTCGCTGTGGCGACAAATTGTTGCTGTTGCAACATATTATGATCTATTTTTGTTATTGTTTTTATTCCCTTACTATTGTAAGTGCCATGAAGAAATTGTAAATTGGGAGTCAAAAATTTAAAAATGTTTTGTTGCATATTTACAATGGCAAAATGTTTATGACTTATTTGCCATTGTCCTTCCGCCTTCTCAGTAACTTTTGATTTGGAATGTTTTTTCTTTTGGGTTGTCTTTTTAATAACTATTCCTGCTACTTGTTTTAAACTTTTCTTCTTTTTAGTATGTCTTCTTGACTTTTGGTTATTCTTGGACTTTTGATTCTGAAGGTATTTCTGGTTAAGCACAGGATAGGCACCAATTTTCTTTTTGGCTTTAAATTGAGGACTTCTGCTGACTGTATGTTTGGTTTTTTTTAATTTGCTATTTAATTTGATATGGATTTTGTTGTTTCGTACTATGTTCTGTTTTTCTAGAGTTTGTGTTCTTTGCTCACTTCTTTCGTAACCAAGATTACTGGAGGTATCTTCTGATATACATGATCTGGGTAATATTTTAAATTCTCTTCTTTTTCAGTTTGTTGAGTTTGAACCTTTGATTCTGGAATTGAGCCTTTGATTCTTGAATTGAGCGTATACATTTCTTTTCTTAAAAAATGAAAAAAGTCTTCTATTGTGGGGATTTTGTTTTGAAACCCTTGGAACCAACTATGGTACGACTTTTGTAGTTTAAATGTCAATTTCTTTGACAATAGTTTCATCAATGGTAGGTCCCAAGTTTCTGTATTTTGCCCAGAGGTTTGAATGTCTCTAAGGCACTGACGGCTCATTTCACAAAGCTGTTGTAATTCTTTAACTGTTTCTTCATCCATACTTGGGATGTCTCGGATATCATCTAAATGATCCATAATGACGTTTGGAATCTGAAAAATTTCATTGTACTTAAAATCAGTTGATGGGCTCTTGTTCAACTCTTCAATTCTTTCAATTAAGTACTGAAGAACTTCTTTCAATGTGGGCAATCTGCCTAGTTCGTAGTTTACCCATTCATGGTGTAAAATGTGCGTCTCGACATCCCATTTCTGGTAAATTATGTTTATGATTATTGGCTCCCAATTGACTTTAATCGCTTGTGAAAATTCAAGTAAATCTTCAGCATGCAGTAGGAGCTTTTTTAGTTCTTGTGCTGACGTATACTCCATTGTATATATGTCTAGAGGGCAATCTAGAAGGTGTGAGCCCATTTTATATCTTCTTAGCTGTCTTTCTAGCAATATTCTTTCTAGATTTTTTTCTATCATTGTGGTCCGTTGGCTCTTGTACTGGTTTCTTCTTAATGATTTTTTTGTTTATGTTGGTGTTGGCCTGTTAATTATGAAGGTTGCGTAGCGGCTTCGCACAGGACAAGTGTACGGACAGTCGTACGGGCAGGTGGACGGCTTTTTAACGCTTGTAGAATGGACGGACTTTTTCGTGGAAGGTCGCTCTGGTTGAAGCTCTCTTGCGAAGTAGCTTCGGACAGGACAAGTGTACGAATAGTCGTACGGGCTGTGGACGGCTTTCTGACGCTTGTAGAATGGACGGACTTTCTCGTGGAAGGTCGCTCTGGTTGAAGCTCTCTTGAATAGGGGCTTCAGACAAGTGTACGGATAGTAGTACTGCCAGGTGGACGGCTTTTTGCAGCTTGTAGAATGGACGGACTTTCTCGTGGAAGGTCGGTCTGGTTGAAGCTCTCTTGAATAGTGTTTTCGGACAAGTGTACGGCTAGTTGTACTGTCAGGTGGACGGCTTTTTGCAGCTTGTAAAATGGACGGACTTTCTCGTGGAAGGTCGCTCTGGTTGAAACTCTCTTGAATAGTGGCTTCGGACAAGTGTACGGGTAGTCGTACTGTTGGGTGGACGGCTTTTTGCAGCTTGTAAAATGGACGGACTTTCTCGTGGAAGGTCGCTCTGGTTAAAGCTCTCTTGAATAGTGACTTAGGACAAGTGTACGGGTAGTCGTGCTGTTAGGTGGACGGCTTTTTGCAGCTTGTAGAATGGACGGACTTTCTCGTGGAAGGGCGCTCTCGTTGAAGCTCTCTTGAATAGTAGCTTCGGACAAGTGTACGGGTAGTCGTACTGTTAGGTGGACGGCTTTTTGCAGCTTGTTGAATGGATGGACTTTCTCGTGGAAGGTCGCTCTGGTTGAAGCTCTCTTGAATAGTGGCTTCGGACAGGACAAGTGTACGGACAGTAGTACGGGCAGATGGACAGTTTTCTGACGCTTGTAGAATGGATGGACTTTCTCGTGGAAGGTCGCTCTGGTTGAAGCTCTCTTGAGTAGTGTCTTCGGACAGGACAAATGTACGGACAGCTGTACAGGCAGGTGGACGGACTTTCTCGTAGAAGGTCGCTCTGGTTGAAGCTCTCTTGCGTAGTGGCTTCGGACAGGACAAGTTTACGGACAGTCGTACAGGCAGGTGGACGGACTTTCTCGTGGAAGATCGCTCTGGTTGAGGCTCTCTTTACGTAGTGGCTTCGGACAGGACAAGTGTACGGATAGTCGTATGGGCAGGTGGACGGTTTTTTGACGCTTGTAGAATGGATGGACTTTCTCGTGGAAGGTCGCTCTGGTTGAGGCTTTCTTTACATAGTGGCTTCGGACAGAACAAGTGCACGGATAGTCGTAGGGGCAGGTGGACGGTTTTTCGACGCTTGTAGAATGGATAGACTTTCTCGTGGAAGGTCGCTCTGGTTGAGGCTCTCTTTCGTAGTGGCTTCGGACAGGACAAGTGTACGGACAGTCGTACAGGCAGGTGGACGGACTTTCTTGTGGAAGGTCGCTCTGGTTGAAGCTCTCTTGCGTAGTGGCTTCGGACAGGACAAGTGTACGGGCAGGTGGACGGACTTTCTCGTGGAAGGTCGCTCTGGTTGAAGCTCTCTTGCGTAGTGGCTTCGGACAGGACAAGTGTATGGACAGTCGTACAGGCAGGTGGACGGACTTTCTCGTGTAAGGTCGCTCTGGTTGAAGCTCTCTTGCGTAGTGGCTTCGGACAGGACAAGTGTACGGACAGTCATACGGGCAGGTGGACGGACTTTCTCGTAGGTGGAAGGTTGCTCTAGTGGACGGTTCGGCTGCAGTGGTGTTCTTCTTACGGGCGTCGGCGGTGGTTTCTTTCTTCGAAGGACCAATGTGCTTGATCCGGCTCGAAGGACCAATGTGCAAGCTGTGCTTGACAATTACACTTGCTTAACTCGGCTTGGTTAAGCAGCGGGATTAAAGTAAAAAGTTTACTGCCAGGGTGCAGCCTCACACCCTGCTATGACCAAGAAGGCTTATGGTACAGTAAACTAAGTAGGTATAATGAGAACAACTATCAAATGTTGAATATCCGGCTCGAAGGCCCAATGTGCAAGCTATGCTTGACAATTACACTTGCTTAACTCGGCTTGGTTAAGCAGCGGGATTAAAGTAACAGTTTACTGCCAGGGAGCAGCCTCACTCCCTGCAATGACCAAGAAGGCTTATGGTACAGTAAACTAAGTAGGTATATTGAGAACAACTATCAAATGTTGAATCTGCTTTATTAAGATAAATCCTCTCTTTTTATAATAACAAATTGTTATAGTTCGTGATAAATTATAAAATATAAAATTCCATATAATGTGTTGTTTTATAAACTAAATAATTTATATTATTTAAATAGGTAAATTTGAGAAGGTTAGTTTATGTTATTAAAACCTAATTTCTCAAGATCACCTGTGTTTAAATAATATATTTAACTAAAAATGAAGATTTATGAAAAATGGTAAAAAAGAAAATCTGTTTAATTTTATAATTAAACAAAAACTTTAGCTACCTCTTTGAAGTGGGCGTTAGTAGTGGTTTTATTTAAACTAACTGACGATTGATCAATTTCGAGTTTAGCAATCTCAAAATTTTTTTGGGTATCATGTAACATTCTAAAATTATTCTCTATATTAAAAGAATGTCTGTGTAAAGGAATAGCTTCTTTATTAGCTGATATTGAGGTGGCTTTATTGGGGACAGGATGTGATGTTATAGATGCAGTTAAAGTTATTGTTTACATTTGATAGGAAAACAGAGCAAAAAAAAAAACATTGGGTCTATTAGATGTAAAATAAAACAATTTAGTTTAGTGTTAGGTAAAGCAGATAAGGGTAATTGTTTGGTTATTTTAGACAAAACTTTATATTTTGAGAAAGTCGAAGAATTCATTAATACTAATTCAATGTTTTTAGAAATAAAAAAAGACCCTAATTCTTTATATGTCACAGAATTAAAAAGATTAATAAATCAAAACCAAGATGTTTTCACGGATCTAATGGTGAATAAACCATATATTCCCATGAACTCCTTTATTATATGGTATGGTTAAGATTCATAAAAACAATATGCCTATTAGACCCGTTGTAAGCATTTAGCTGTTTGGTTGGATAATGTTTTTAAGGACATCTTGGACTTTTCTAATAAATATAGTATTAAAAACACAATAGAATTAACAAAAAAACTTGAATGTCTCAAATTGCCCGACAATTGCATTTTGGTATCTTTTGACATAGTTAATTTATTTCCCAGCATATCTAGACAGGATGTAATTGAAATTATTGAAGATCTTTTAAATCAAAATTTATCTTTAAGCGAAAAAGTTAAAAAAGGTTTATTACTCTTGTTAAAGAAATGTTTAAATTTAGATTTTTTCCAATTTAATAATAAACTTTTTCGTATGTTGGATGGATTGCCAATGGGTTCCGGCCTTTCGCCTTTTCTTGCTGAAATTTTTATGTCTGATTTTGAATCTAGGCTATTTTCTTCTAATAGTTTTTTTTTAAATAATATATTTTTTTGGACCAGATACGTGGACGATACTTTTGTTGTGTGGAATGACTCAAAGACAGAACTTAATAATTTTTTAACTTTTTTAAATTCATTAAACAATAAAATTCAATTTACCAAGGAACTGGAAGAGAATGACACCTTAAATTTCTTAGATTTGACTATAAAAAGACATAACTCCAATTTACAATTTTCTATTTATAGAAAGCCTACTCAAACAGATCATGTTATTCCGCCAGATTCAAATCACTTCTTTTCACACAAAATAGCTTCATTTAACGCTTTAATTCATTGCCTTTTTACCATTCCATTACTTCCTTTACAATTTGAAAAGGAAAAAAACATTATTTTTCAGATTGCAATTAATAATGTCTATCAAATTTCTTTAATAAATAGACTTATTAAGAAAAAGTATAATTCTTTACTAAAAAATCTATTAACTGATCCTTTGGATATTTCCATTCCTCCATACCAACCACCTAAATATGTAAAATTAACGTATCTGGGCAGCATCTCTTTGAAAGTGGGAAATGTTTTAAATTCTTTAAATTGCAATATTAAGATTGCTTACAAACCTTTTTTTAATATTAAAAGCCTTTTTTCGAGAATAAAAGACCCAACTCCAACCATAGAAAAAAGCGGAGTCTACTTACTCTCTTTGCGACAACTGTCCCGCTAAATATGTGGGACAAACGGGCCGTAGTTTCAAGGTTAGGGTACGTGAACATTTGAACTCTCAGAAGTCCCCAAACGATAAAAGATCCGCTTTTGGCATGCATTTGAGGGAAACGGGACATTCTTTCAATATAGAGAATAATTTTAGAATGTTACATGATACCCAAAAAGGCAAAAAATTGAATTTTTTGCAAAATTTTGAGATTGCTAAACTCGAAATTGATCAATCGTCAGTTAGTTTAAATAAAACCACTACTAACGCTCACTTCAAAGAGGTAGCTAAAGTTTTAAACAATTTCAAATAAGATTTCTTTGTCTGCTTTTATTTATTGATTTTGTCAATTTTAAATTGTTTCTGTTCATTTATTACATTATTTATTTTATGTTAGATGTCGCTTTTGTACCTGTTTCGGATATCTGGGTTTTGTTTATATTATTTATTATTTTAACCTATATCTTCTTTGTCAATTAATTGTATTTTATTAAAATTACGTGTTTATGTCCGTTTGACTGATTTTTAATCTGTATGTTGTTTTAGACTGTTTTTTAATTTTTTAACTTAACTGTCTGTAAGTATTTTTTAGCATATTTTATTTTAAATATTATAATTTAATTATACTTTTCATTATTCTTACAGACCAGACCACTTGATAATGGTTTTTTAAAAACCGAAACGCGTCGTGATTAGACAATAAAATATTTGTGAAGTAAGCAGGACTTTTCGTTTCTTCTCCTTTAACAACTGATAGGTTTATTTTTTCTGACAGACTTTGTTTAAAACTAATCCAGTCAGTCAGTTTAGTAACTAATGAGATATTTGCTTCTTTCTTTATTATGTTTTTACTAAGAATTAGAATAATAGGTGAATGATCTGAGTGTAAATCAAAACTTTCTTCTATATCTACAAAACATAAATATATATTTTTTACTATAAAAAAATCAATTATATCTGGAATTTTTCCTGGATCTGTTGGATAGTATGTGGGCTTACCAGTTGATATCGGCTCACATTGATATTCACTAATAGCTTGCAAAAGTTCTTTTCCTTTAGAATTCGTCAGTCTAGATCCCCAGTAGGTATTTTTTGCATTAAAGTCACCTCCAATTATAAAACGGTTTCCTAATTTTCTGAGAAAATTAAGATATTGATTTTTCTTTAGTAAGTGCCTTGGTGGTATATAGACAGCACTTATGACTAATGTATATGTTTTGGTTTTTACACTTACTAATGTAGCTTGAATCTCTATGGTTTTATATCCCATCTCCTCATAGTGTGATATATTTTCTTTAATTATTACAGCATTATCCCCCATGTGCAGTATTGCTAGGGTGAGTTGTATGATACACTTTATAACCTTTAAATTTAATGTGAGACTGGTTAGTGAAATGCGTTTCTGACACAAGACAGACGTCAATTTTTTCTATGTCTAGAATAACTTGCAAGTCTTGCTGATGTTGCAAGAGACCATTGGCATTCCAAGCTAGGATTCTAAGATTACTGACCATTTTGAGGCATATTGGTAGCTCCGTTATTGCTACTTTCTAGTTTAGTTAGTCGCTCATCAAGTTTGTTCAATTTCTCCAAAATTAATTGTAGTGTTTGTTCCATAGTATTTTTACTACTGATATTAATATCAGGTATAGTAGCTGTTGCTGCTACTTGGCTGTATGTCCTTGTCACAGAGTTTTGTGTGACTGTGTTTCTTGTCTGTTGGTTTTGTCTATTTGTACTCACGTTTGGTATGAGATTCGGTTTCTTAGGTTTATTTTTCAATTTTTGTATTTCTTTAGCAACAAGGCATCCTCTGTAGTTAGCAGGATGCTTGCCTCCACAGTGGATGCATTTTGGCTCAGATTCTTTTGGTTTGATGCATTCTACTGTAAGATGTTTCCCCGTGCATTTTACGCAACGTGGTTCTTTAGCGCAATATTTTTGCGTGTGTCCATAAGATTGACATCTTTTGCATTAAGGGACTAATTTTGAGGTTTTAAGTGCTTTTATTTCCACTTCAATCCCAAGGATACTGGAAATTTCAAAAATTTTGTTAATATCTTCATCGTGGCTAAATGTGAGCATGAATATGTTAAGAGGTTGTCTTGTTCTCCATTTAAGTTTGTTGCTGGCCTCCAGTGCCTTAAAACCTTGTTTTTGTAGATCAGCTACAATTTTTTGTGGGTCACATGAGAAGTGTAGCCTATTCGCTATTACTCTAATTGGCCTTATTTGTTTGTTTTCGTATGAGTGCCATTGATGCTTTATTTCATTAAGCATTTTAGTAACCAGCCGATAGCTGTCTGCGTCTTGTACATTTATTTTAATATTTTCGTTATTTAAAACTTTTATTTTAACTCCTTGTATGATATTTAAATTTTTCATAAATATCATTAAAATTATTTACGCCATTTACCATAGTCGGTGGAGGTAATGGAGCTTTTTTAAACTTAGTAGGGAGTTCATCATTTTGTGTTTTATTGGAGGGCTCTCCAGTGCCCGAGCTTTGTTGTGGTGGTGAGAGTGAATTATCCATTCGACGTTTTTTCCAACCTTTTCCTTTTTGTCTGATCCACTCAGTTTCTCTTGCTAGATCGTCCTCATCAGTAATGTAGTCCATGTCAGACTCATATTTTTTAGTGACTTTTGTCTCTAAATCTGCAAATTTTCTTTGCATACTTTCCAGTTGACTTCGGACACTTGCACACTAAGTGAATTTTTTTCGTTTTGGTATTTTTTCCATTCGCTATATAAAACTTCTTCATTTTGTGTTCTAGCATGGCTATCCTGAAATAATTCGGCATTATCCATTTTTTCTTGATTTTGTTTGGGCTTTTCGCTAATTTTTAAAACAAGCTTCACAGGTGATGGTACACTTTTTTTGCTTTTAAACATGATATATTATTTATAATAAACATTGTTAATAAATTTTTATCATAGATTTTTCGCGCGCGATGTTTATTATAAACAAAACAAACTTCGACATTGACCTCGTTAGTACTATCATGCAGGTACGATGCAATACAACTGTATCGAACTGCGATCGAACGAATACTGACAATTTTTATTAAAGAGCTTAGTGTTTAAGAAAATCGGGTAAATCATGTAATAAACATGTTTCTTTTTTTAATTTTTTTACATCACCTCAACAAACGGACGCCGCTGAAGAGTTTTTCATTGGTCGTACCCTACTGACTAATACATTGTTGAAAAGGAAATTTTATTGTCTATAATAAAGGTAATAACATATTTTTTCTTAAGAAGCTTAGTTTTGGAGAAAATTTAAAGAAAACCTTAAAATGTCAGGTTTTGGGGGGTCTGAGGGGTTTTTGGGGGTTCTTGCAGCTAAAATTTAACAAACTAATATAATTTTATTTTTAGGTTGGATTTTACACAATTTTGATTAATTTCTCTGTCATTGTTGCTTTAAGGCGTCAACTTAGTTAAGTTTTCAGAAATTCGAACACGACTACAGTGAAACCTCCCATAAACGGACACTCACGGTTCCGTCGATTTTCTCCGCTTATTGGACGTGTCCGCTTATGAGAGGGAGCAGCAAAATTGTAATATATATTTATTAACAATTTCCGCTGCTTGAGTTTTTCCGATATTAATTTTTTAGCGATCTTTCGTGGTGATAGATGTTCCTTCTCCGAAACCAAGGGCGGATCCAGAGGTGCTTCTCGGGGGGGGGGGCACTTTAGGTGACATTCTCTGTTGGTAAAAAAATGTATATATTTTTTTAAAGTAGCATTTTATT
Source organism: Aspidapion aeneum (assembly GCA_963576565.1). NCBI lineage: Eukaryota > Metazoa > Arthropoda > Insecta > Coleoptera > Brentidae > Aspidapion > Aspidapion aeneum. Next base: position 94,941,710 of record OY755043.1, read on the forward strand.
GAATTAGTCAGTGGTTGTACTTTCGATGATAATAACAATAGACACTTTCATGCGCCGCAAGCAAAAATTTTTAATTTTTATTAGCAAAAAACATTACCTTTTACTCATTTTTTGTATATTCAAAAAATTCACGTAGGGGGCAAGTGCCCCTAGTGCCCCCCTGGATCCGCCACTGTCCGAAACGTTAAGAACTTCCATTTTTTCACGTAAACTAAGAAGTTTTTTACGAGGCGTAATTTGAAAGAGATGCATTAGTACCTAACTAATGGCCCCCGCCGTAAATACGACAGAAGTATTTCGTCTCTGCATTAAAAAGGAAAGAGGTAATTCCCCGGCTGCAGAGTGCGTTGTTGCCAACATACTGTCACGCTTAAGGGCTTTAGAAGCCTTCAGAGCGCTAATTCCCCGTCGCCTTCCAAGACCGTACAAGCTTGTTTTTTTCCCCCCTGACCACTTTTAACGACCGGATTGTATCAACAGGGTTGGCACAAGCCGCGACGGTTTCCGGGTCCTTCGGGATCGTTCCCTTAAGGGCGAAAGATCCAGGGACTACAAACGCTGTCCAGAGAAAACAGGATATTGGTAGTACAAATTATAATGCTTGCTTTGGGAATAAATACAATAATAATAAGGGTTATTACTCACATTATGGTTGTACCGGCACTGCACTTTTTGGAACTTTCATTCACGCCCCTTGACTCCGCTATTGTTTCGGAACACTTCTCGCCCTCTCGATTTTTCTGCCCTCGGCCACTTGACGTGGTTCCCTTCTGGCCCCCAAAAACTGAATGCCACGACCCCCCAAAAAGCCACCGTCATCTTCTCCGTTCCGCTTCCACGTCCGTCCTTTTGCTTGACAGCTCACTTCCACGTCTCGCAAAGTCCAGTATGTCAACATTCTATTGGTCAATGCACGCAAACCCCGAAATGTTTTCGATATCTGCAGGGTCAGCGTAACCTAGTTTTTCGCCTAGGAACTCAGAGCAACGAACCCATCACGATATTTGCGTAATTGTTTAGAATAACTGCGTCACCCAAAAATTCCACATGCAATTTATAACTTTGAAGGAATATTAAATGCCTTTTTAGGATAATCGTCACATCCCCCCGGTCTACCTAGAAACGGCCCCCGTTTCTAATTTTTCCTGGTCGTGCAGAGCCGGTTAAATCACTTAACTACTAACGCAAATAAAATTCAATATAAAAAGAAATAATTAAAAAAAAAATTTTGTTCATGTACTCCACTAAAGAAAAAGTCATTTCAATGTCTTGTAGAACGACACTACTACTCTCTTCTGTAGCAAACCTTACACACTGCGCATACTTTATACTTAAGAAACACGCACACATAATACGGGAGTTTAACTATATTGTCTTTTAGCAACCCGCGCTACAGTATTGTTCGTTTTTCATAGCCAACTGGAAAAAAAAGTTTATAAATAATTTCAATATCCCAACCATGTTCCTTTTATATTCGAATCATGTTGGATTTGCTTCCAATGGCCAGAGCTATAGCACGTTTCAAATATTATGTTGATTATTTTAAAATTAGTTTTGGGGCGAGTGTCTTTTTTTTTATATTACATTTTTATTAACCAATACAACACCATGTCCATATACTTTAACTGTATCGTTTAAACGTTCACTTCAATCGAGAAGTTTATTAATTTATTTATTTAATTTCGCACTTGAATCTGTCCTTTGTATTGTCTTTCGTTTGTTTCTTTTTCCTTTAAAAGTCTGTTTAACTAATTTATCAGTTCTAAATAATAATCAACACATACACATATCTGTCCTTACTTTCACATTGTCTTTTTAGTGTACAACTGTGACCTGTTATCCAAATGCCTTGGATTATAAACGCTAGGTTGCTCTTAGATGTTTCCGTTGAGGGTTGGTTTGTGCTCCCATCAGTCGTGTGTTCCCCTATGGATGCTGGGACCTTCGTTGCTTGTGTGCGTGTTGCAGGTTTCAGGTTGTCTTCCGCCAGCTAGAAGTAGTAGTAGCCGCTCGTTTCGGAATTTTTAAGTTGTGGGTACATGAAAAATGAAAAAAAAGGGGTGTCAGAATTTGTCTCTTACAACCACCTACACAACACAATACATGATTTAATTGGGACTACATTACAATACATGATTTAATTGGGACTATATTATGTATTACATCTAAATATCGTAGCATTTTATCACCTCAGAATTCAGAAAATTGAGTAACCTATTACCTTAGAATTTTTCTTAACTTACGGATAGTTAAAATTATATCGTAGTCTAGTTTTTTATTTTCATGTTTCGGTCTTATTAAGGTAACCCCTACCCTACCCGAACAGCTTAAGAAATAAAAATAACAAATTTCGTGAGAAAGTACAACGTACTGCAATTTCCATATTAACATTTTTTGTTTTATGGCAAGGTGATGGAAACAGTTTCTTTCCTTAAAAACGTATTTATTTTTTTTTGAGAAAAACCCAAAACAAAATAAAACAATAATTATTTATTATTCCCACAAATTTAAGATTTTTAATTTTCTCTAACACAAATCATTTTCATTTCGATTACAAGAGAAGCCATGTATTTTATCGTGCTGTAATAAGCAAGTTCTTGGAATATAATACCGATCTCCGGTCAATGTCGTTTAACAAACTTTGCATTTTATTCCATACACAGATTCTCTTATAAGGCCCTGGTAATTTGAGTATTATCTAATTTAAATAATAACGTTTCGAGGCGATGTTGTCAGTCTTCTCGTGAAACTCGGAATAGGGGGTTGAGAAATATGAAGGGTTGTCACCCCCAAGGAACCTTTCCTGACTTTAAAAATTATTCATACACTCTTGACAGAATTGTCATTATTTCGTATGTGCTTAAGACTCTTAGATTAGTTGTAGTGTATGAAAGACTTAGGATATCCGATTCGGATTGGCCCAATGTTAAGAATGGTGTCTTCCAACACAAAGTGACTTTTTCCACGTTTGTGCCAACAGCACATGTCAGAGCAACTTTTATGCCTGATTTGACTACTTAGTTAGTAGTGCGTTTAATTCTTGTTATGAATCTAGAACTTGATGACTCAATAGGAGAAATAATTTTTAAACTGTTTTGTTGTAAAGGGGGCGGTTAGATTGCAGACAAAAGTACTCTGACGGTAAAATGGTAACGTGATTGATATGGTTGTTGGTGAAACGAGACTTTTTGGGAGAGCCACCAATAAAGTATAAATTGTACCATTGATCGCCAACGATCGAGTAGAACGTGGTGCTTGGAAAAGGCGTGAATTAGGTACCTCTTGTTGAATGATCTAAAAAAGAAAATGTTTCTTTAGCAACTATTTCAACTTTTGTTTTTGTTTTTCTGTGTTTGCGATTTTTCTTCGATTTTTGGTGTCGTCGTGTCGAGCAGGTCTCATTATAAAAATTTATCTCCGTGAACTATGTATGAAGTGTTTGGCAACCTTGTGTTCCAAAGAACATCTTTTAGCTTATGTGTACCTAGATTTTTATCCAGTTGTAATTTTTTTCGTGTCGTACCGACGTGCTTTTCTTGTGTATTTTCCAACAACGTGGAGAGAATAACGTCTAATAGTTCACTATAGAATAGTGAAGTGTGCATAATATAAGAATTGTGTGTGAATTTTCTTAGTGTTCGATTTATGTGGTTTTTGGATTGCCTTTTTCAGTCATCGAGAATACGTGGATAGTCCAGAAGACTTATGTTGGTTTATTCAGGTAAGTGTATTTTTTTTGTTAAATATTGTTAGAAAACTGTATAACTAACTCATTTATTACGTATTGGTTCCTTGGTGTATAGAATAGCGTCTGGAACAGCGAATACAAGGCTGATGTGCCTGTATCCGCGAATTCTGTGTTTCCCCATTGAGTAAATTTTTATTTTTATTTTTTGTTCTTTTTTTTTGCCTAAAGTTATAACTGTGTCAAACTATTCAACCATCTGGCCCATTGCTAACTTGCTTGCTTGTTAAGCAGGGAGTTACTTACAAAAATTATCCGTTAGTTTAGTCCCAACTACTTTCATAAGTTCAATTAATATTAAAACATTAGTTTTCCATTAATTGTATCAGTCCCATTGATTCTGATTAGTTATTTAAAAATAAGTTTCCCAATAATCACATTATTCCCAATTATTTTTATTAGAGATTTCCAATCTCACCCAGTATATATATATGTATATATTTATTTTTTACATAGAAATAAACTTTTCCTTTTAATTGCATTAGTTCCACTAATTCTTATTATCTTAGTTATTTAAAAATAAGTTTCCCAATGATCGCATTCTTCCCAATTATTTATATTAGAGAATTCCAATCTCACCCAGTATACATATATATTTATTTTTTAAGTAGAGATAAAATTTTCCCTTTAAGTTTGATATCTAAAAATGACCAGTAAATATCCAAATTTTCAGAAAAAATCCAATAAGTGTACCTTAAAAAGAAAATTGTAGGCGCCTACCTACCAAGTCAAGTATACAGTGTAAATCAAAAACATTCAACTAAAGGTAGACCCCGTATAGAAATCCTAAACTTCATCAGACACAAAAAGTATTATACTGGGGATTCCTTTCAAATTCGCAACAATGTTGCCAGTACTTTTATAACTTGTAATTTTGATGTAGGTACATAAGTAAAATGGTAACTAATAAAAATCAAAAAAACATTTTGTTTTTGAATTCGGCTTACGTTTTGGATTGCTATACATGTATCTGTAATAGAATATGTTTACCATCCTATGTGAGAAAAGGATTGTTTTCATTGATTTTTTTTTTGAGATCTTATCATTAATAATGTTTTTCTATACAATTTAATTCTAGGTTGTAAGTATAACCTCTAGATATGTATGTATGCATGTCTGTCTGTGTGCCTATATGCACATATGTATACGAATGTTTGAAAAAAAGTTTTTTTTTAAGTTAGAATATGTTGTCCAATAATCAATCGGTAAATTTTTGTTTACATAGGTACCTAAACTTAACAAAAATCATAAAACATTTGCTTTTAAGTCCCTGTTGTTATAGATCTATGTGGCGGTTTAAGTCCTTATCTATTTTGAGTTAAAAGGAAAGTATAAATTAGAAATAATCAGCTAAAGTTGGTTTTTTTCGAAGATTGTTGATTGTCGATTTTTATAGAACGTACAACGATTAGCACAAAATTGCAATTTTTGTGCAGTCAACCAACTTGAGCTTGTTTTTAGCAGGAACACAAAATAACTAGCGGCGATATCATGTAATGCAAAATTATTTTTTTAAACTGCACATGCGCACCTCTTATGTGAGAAGAAAAAGTACGGTAGCGAATGCGCAGTTTAAAATATTGATTTGGTTTTCGGTTTTCTGAAAAAAACGGGACTCCATTTAAGTGTGAAAAACGTTTAACTGAAAGTAAGTTTAATTAAATTTCTTTGGTGTGAGGTTAGAGTTCATAAATAGTTTATTAGTTTTGTCTTCCTAGGTGGTATTAAGTTATTAAAACCAGATGACTAAACTGCACTTTTAACTATTAATTATTGTTCTCACTACAAATGTTTTCGGTATAAAAATAACTCTTGCTTTTAGTCCAAATAAATTTAAGTTAAATGTTTTGATCACGAAAGTTACAAAAACCTTTTCTTTATATAATATATATATATATATATATATATATATATATATATAAATTAGTCTACAACCCTCTCCTGGGCAACTCGGAAAAAAAAAGCGTTTTGATGTGATTTTACGCGAAAATGGAACGTCGCAGAGAAAACCTTTGTTGACAAAAAAAATTGTGTGTGCTTAAGACCACATGGTAGAAGTGTAAACTTTAACAAGGCGAAATTAATAATACTGGCCTTCATCTGCATCATCATGTTGCTCGCTGAATGTTCCTCTCACAGTTAGTCGACTCGAGCCGACTTCACCCGAATGAGCGTTACATAGCCGAGTCTGACGGCTCAGTTCAATTCAGTACCCACATAAACTACTAAACGCGCCTAAAGAAGTTTACACTTCAAAAATTCCTTTACAATTTTTCTTAAAGGTTATAGCTCTAGACTTACATGTATAGAAGAGGGCACCAAAAATGACAAAAATAATTTTTTTGCATTTTACGCAAAAACGTTAAGTCGTAGAGAAGAATTTTTTTTAAGAGAAATATTACCCATACGAGTCTTTACAATCAATCTCCATAGTCTATAGGTCTACAACGACATGTTTAGAAGGTAAATGGCAGGTTACTTGTCAAAAATTGTGTTTTTTTTAGTCGTAGAAAGAAAATTTATAAACATAAAATGTTAAAGGACACAATTTTCTACATTCTTTCCTTTTGGGCCACAGGTTTACAACTACGTGTAGAACATATAGGGCGCCAAATTTGCAAAAATTATTATTTTATTTTATGCAAAAACGGTAGGTCCTAGAAAAACACATTATAGACAAGAAATCTCCAGGACGCCATTCTCTCCAATTCACCTATGTGAGTCACAGCTCTATGACTTATGGTTTTTGCGTAAAACGCAAAAAAGTATATAATGGGCATTTTCGGCACCCTCTGTCTTCAACACATGTGGTTGTAGAGCTGTAAATTGTCATTGTCGCATTGTAGAGAATTGTGTCTTGATCATTTTATGTCAATAAAGTTTTTTTTTATGACTTACCGTTTTTGCATAAATTGCAAAAAACATAATTTTTTCAAATTTTCTTCTAAACGTGTGGTTGTAGACCTATAGACTATGGAGACCGATTGTAGGGAATCCTATGGGTAATATTTCTCATACATTAAAATTTGCCCTACGACTTATCGTTCTCGCGTAATATGCAAAAAACTGATTTTTGTTCGCTATTTTTCAGAAAAAAAATTAATAGCGGCAACCATGTAGACCAAACGTCACCCTTGCATCATTTATTGTTGCCTTTGAGAGGTTATCCGAATAAATGTGCGTTTTCGTTGTTTTTTTTGCAATATTGATCACAAAATTAGGATTTTTTTTTATTAAATAACTTTAAAAATGCCTAAGAAGTGCATTCTGTGTGAGAAAAGTGAAGAGAAGTGGCTGGATTTATCATTTCACCGGTAAGTTTGAATCTCTTCTAGAAACCGTCATATTGTTTACGATTTGGTAACACAGTGGTGTGGTTTATAACTTTTTTTACAAAATATTAGCGATTTATTTTACAAAGAAGTTTTAAGAAACATTATTTATTGTTGCAAATTCCCTTATTTTCCCACCTCTAGTGTTTGGGTTTTTTTGGAAAAGTTTCTTAATTTATTCTGGCAATAATATATAACTCTAAAAAATATATTTCTTATGTAAACAACCATTTTCACTCTGTAATGTTATGTTATGTCATGCTACTGTACAGTTATTAAACATTTTAAAAATATTCAAATTTATGAGTTTACTAGATTCCCCACTGATCCAAACAAGAGAGAGCTTTGGAGGGAGATTATTGGCCTTAATAAGTTTGTTCGTTTAGCACCTAGTAGGCACTATCTTGTACGAAATGCCTTGCCCAAGGTCAGGTGTTAAAGACTAGTTCAAATTAAGAAAACTACTTACTACTAACTAGTGGTTAGTAGTTAAATATTCAACTATCTCTTTTTATTATAAAGTATACCTAATATATTATCACTGGTTGTTTTTGATGTTCGATCATCATATAATGATGTAAAAAAGTAGTCAGAATTAACAAATATAACTATAAGAAGAAAAAAGGTAGTACCTACTTTTACACAGAAAAAAAAGAGTTTTAACTTCCTTTTCACTTACTTACTGCATAGTCCCTGGTGATTAATTAAAAGAGAGCCTTGAGTCAAATGGATTAAAATATTGTTCTTAATTTTTATATTTGCCAAATTTAATAATGTTTGTATATATAGGGTGTCCCATTACTTAGGGGCCATAGGCCAACAAGTGAAAGAGGAGGTCATGTCTGATCAAAAACTTGTTGTTGGCAATTTTTGAAACTTTTGTGATAATAACTTTTTAAAAAAACGCAGTAAAAATAAGAAATTGGGTAGTCTTGTATTAGAACAAAAGCAGTAAATTGAAATTAATTTAAAAAAATTAATTTGAAAAAAGTTAGTCTACTATTTTTTTGGTATGAACTTTTATGAATGCCATATTAAATGCAATGTTTTTTAAATATTTTTTGTTAATAAAAGCAAGTCTCTAGCGATACGTAATAATGAAATATTATTGATATTTTTTAAAAGAGAAAGCAAAAATTAATTTTAAAAAAATTATTATTTTTTATACATTTTCGAGGTTATTTTGACAGCCCGTACCTCCTCCACTTGTAATATTATTAAAAAAGGAGTACCACATTTTTTAATCACAATTAGCTGAGTATTCAGCTGGCTGTGACAGATTTTTTTTTGTATAACCCGTTTTCACCCACTCCTCTTTAAAAATCCTATATCTTAAAAACAGATGAATGTTGACCCCATGTTATATAAACTTTTTTCTTGGAAATAACCTCCTCTATCACCTGCTGCACTATGGCGCCTAAGTTATGGGACACCCTGTATAATAATCACTTAATTATAAATAATATTTTTTCATTTTTATTTTATTTGGTAAATAAAAATTAAATAGATTGTTTTATGGAAATCAAAAGTATTTTGTTGATAAAACTGAATAAGTCATATTTTTTAACATTTGCAAATGTAAAAAAACACAGACTCATACCAAATATTTTCTAAAAAAACTAATTGCTAGAGTTTAATAAACTAATGAATGGATTTTGGTAAAATAAACCAATGAGTGCTTTTTATTTCGAGGCAAGCATTTTGCTGATAAAATATAACAAAAAAATCTATATTATAAATAAAGGCTGTCCCATTTTTATCATTTGGGTGGTTTCGGGAACTTCTAGAGAAGATTGAAGAAAAAACGACTACACCTTAGTGTGCTTTAATTTGAAGAGAATAATGATAGTAAACATCGCATATCAATATTATAAACATAGAAACCGAAAACACCCTAAAGTGTCGAAAATGCACCCTGTAGACTAGGGGATCAAATAGACTCTTTAAATCCTGATGCACAAATTTTGATAAATATCTCAAGGTCTGAGTATATAATTCGGAGTTTTTGACTTTTTTTAACAGAACAAATCTACTTACTGTAAAAAATTTACTAAGAACAATGTATTACCAAGGTGAAAGAGTAAAAAGCTAAAAAAACACCTTTGACAATTTGAAATAAAAAGAAACACTTTTACCTGTGTTTTAAATTTTAGGGATTAAAGTAACACTTTTCTATATCCAGAAAAAAATAATATAAAGTAGATTTCTTAACTTTAGGGAAAAATAATAAAAATCAAAACTACGGATATTACCAGCTGTAAATAAGTTATTGATTTCTAATATTATAAATCGATAAAAAAATTAATTCTGTAAAAATAGAATGGCTGTCAAAGCTGTACCGGTAATATTTTACACTTATTTAAATTTTATAATTTTGGGTGCAAAAATTTTATAGGAAAATGTCTATAATATATTTATTTTATTTTCAACAAAATCTGCACGCCCATGGTTTTTTCAACGATTTCTCTTTTATACCTCTTACAGTGTTGCCTGCGAGGATTCGGCGAAATTTTCTGAGATTTCATGCATGATGAATGAATTTGCGTATTAAATAATGGGGATGCGTCTTCTAGGGTTCCTTGAATTTCTTTGGTGTAAATACTTTTTTCCTATATACAGAGTCATTTTCAGCCATAATTTTCAGCTTTAAAAACAATTCCTGTCCTAATTATTTGTTACGGGGGTTTTTTATTTATCAACAAGAAAAAATTGCCTCCGCATTTTCTTTTCAAGTATCTGACCTGTCTGTCGAAATTACTTATTCCAACCATTTGCTATCAAGAACCCAAACAAAAAGAAATCAAGTTTTACCTATTTCTTAAGTTTTAATGATAACATTTTTATTCCAACAATGTGATATCATAAACAAAAAGAAACCAAATTTTACATTTTTCTCAGTTTTTATATTAATGTTTTGTTCGTCTTCGGACGTAACTGTCCAGAGGGAGGGGAGCTTGGTTTGATACCTAACGCGTGTCAGACGCCTCCAACGAGGTTTCAAAATCGGGGAGTCCTTTTTTTTAATTAGGCTGAAGATGCTTCAGCCTAGACACAATCATTAAAAGTCTTCCAAGCTTTCCCTGAAACACAATTCGTGGAATACAATTTGACTTTGGAATCTTGATAGCCCTCGTTTGGTTCGTCCTTTAAAAATATATTTATTTCTATTAAAGATTTGTGTACCCACGTAAATGGACATTATGACTGAAAGGTTTTTAAATGTGGGACATTTCCACTTGTTTTCGGCATCACATTTTTTAAATTTATCTTATACCTACACATCGGTGTGTCCGCGGCCTGCTTTTTCCTGCATACCTCAGAGTAATAACATATAAAGAGAAGTAGTAGCCCCGGTTTCGGCGGTCATTCATTCATTTGTTGGTAAACAATGTAGCTTTTCCGCTGATGCCGCCTCCTCTGCCTCTGTAAAATTTTATAAATAATAAGTAAGGTTCAACTTCTTACCTTACCAAAATATATAGTGCTTTGAGTTGGTTAGGCTATTCAAACCGTGCGATAATTTGTCATGCGCTTATTGACCCGCGTCGCGTCGTTTTATGCTGTGTATTTCTTATTACAATCTGCGACAATAACTCATTTAGACAACATAATTTATGAACGGCCCCTTTTCCCACAATTTTTTCAGGACGTGGCAATAGGTGTATGACATCATATTACGGATTTCGTGTTAGCAGGGCCGGGTTTCGTTTTGAGCTACTTGGACTGTAACCCCAGGTAAAAAGGGAATCCTTTTTCCTATTGTAGAGGACGATTAAATTTAAAAAAATTAAATTAGTCATTGTTCCAACAGTTTTAACCGGTATTAAGGATATTCTATTTTATTATTTTAAAATGCGGCTTTTCTGTTTGGAGAGTTGAAGCAATATTAACCATTTAAACGAAAATTTTATAGGATTGTTTTAATTTTCTCTAAGTATTTAGTAGTTTTGTAGTTTTTCTGTGTGATACCACACCTTAAGGAAAACAAGCGTCTTGAAATTAAATAAATGGATCCATGACGGATCTGATACCTTCCTAGCCCATTAGCACACTCCACGTTATATCAACCTTGAAAACAGTTTTTTGTAAATATCTCCGAAATGAAAGCTCCTTCGAACTTTTCGGTTATAACATAATTTTTTTCAAAAAACGCGCGCTACTATATTCCGAAAACCGCATATTGATGCGACGTTCCATTAAAAAGTTAGCATTTTTTAAACTTTTTAACTGTCAAAAAACTGTTATTAACATTCACGAATTTTGACGAAAATCTAATCAGCTCGTTGCAGTATCGAGTACTATTTCACCTGAAAATTTCATGTAAAGCGGTTAAGCGGTTTAGGAGCTATTGCGTTACGGCTGATATACATACATACACACACAACACAGACAGACATCACGATGATATTGCTAGGGTAGGTCAAAATACACCCAAATAACACATTTTCGGTGCTGTCAAAAAATTTTTTTTGTCAAAAACAATACCTTCTCTAGCCGTTGCTGTGCGGGCTAGGAAGGTAAAAAGAGGGCGGGCCGACTGCACACCAAGTAGTATAAGTCGTAGCCTTTAGACTGAATTGTTTAGTTTACACTTGAAAACGGTTAGATATACTTACTTACTGAAACGTCCTGTTTAAAATAAATCAACACAAAAACATTTCATGTAAAAAAGAGCCAAGTACGCGAAAATGGCATTCCGTAAAAAGAATTGAGATATAAGTAAGGCCAAGTTCTCCAATACAAATTTCATAATGAAAGATTTTTACTAGTTGGAAATGTTTTTCTAAACTTTGCTATTACAGCCCCACTTCTTTATGTTCAATTTCGCACTGTGCCTGAGTCATTTACAGCCGTAATAGCCAAGTTTAGAAAAACATTTCCAAACTAGTTTCTTACTTTCATTTTAAAATTTGTATTGGAGAACTTGACTTTACTTTTATCTCAATTCTATTTACGGAATGCCTCGTACTTGGTTATTTTTACATGAAATGTTTTTGTTATGATTTCACTTCTTTTTTAAAGGAATTGGATAATATTTAATTTTTAAAACAGTAAAATATGTGGAATATTGTTCAAAACTTTTGCAATGCCTTACTTAAAATTTTAAGGTCTTTTAGTTTTTTCCCATGGTTTTATCATAGCTGCTATCAGTCTTCCAAAGCTCAGCTCTCTAGCGATTCTGAAAGTGGACAATGTTACTTTTGCATAACTTTACATGTATAGGGAAGGAAAGTAAATTAAAATTTTCCTGTTTTTAAATTTTTTGCTATAGTTTTATCATAGTTCCTATCAGTCTTCCAATGCTCAGCTCTCTAGCGTTTTTGGAAGTGGGTAATGTTACATAACTTGACATTTATAGGGGAGGAGAGTAAATAAAAATTTTTGGGGTTTTTAAATTTTTTCCCATGGTTTTATCATAGTTTCTATCAGCCTTCCAGCGTTTCTGGAAGTGTGCAATGTTAGTAAATTAAAATATTGGTGTTTTAAAATTTTTCCTATAGTTTTATCAAAGTGTCTTTCAGTTCAAAAAGCTCAGCTCTCTAGCGTTTCTGGAAGTGAGCAGTGTTACTTTTACATAACTTTACACTTATATGGGAGGGAAGTAAATTTGAATTTTGGGGTGTTTTTTCCTATAGTTTTATCATAGTTCCTATCAGGCTGCCAAAGCTCAGCTCTCTAGCATTTCTAAAAGTGGGTAATGTTACTTTTAAATAATTTTACATGTATAGGGAAGGGGAGTAAATTAGAATTTTGGGGCTTTTTGATTTTTTCCAGGGGTTTGGTCATAATTTCTATCAGTCTGCCAAATTTCAGCTCTGTAGCATATCTGGAAGTACAGTAGAATTTTGATGATCTATACATGAGTAAGTGAGTCAGTGAATACTTGGAGGGGTTGTTAACTCTATGAAGGTCTACGACTGTGCAAAGTATGAGATTCGTAGCTCTTTCCGAAGTAGAGTTTTAGATAGGTCAAATATGGGCTGAAATGTTTCAAGAAAAGATGGTACGGCAGCGCGAACTTGGCGAGGCACTGCCGTGCCCTCAGATAAAGACAATGGAAGTCCAAAGTTTTATTTCTACTCAATCATTGTCTACGAGTTTCAAACAAAAGATTATTTTGTCACTTACATAATGGCAACAAGTTTAATTAGGTGGGTCCTCAAGTCGTGAACGGTTAGCCCAGATATTCCTAAGCTCTAAGGTCGACACTGACAGTAACATGTGTTTGTATTAAATGCAGTGTTGTCTTGGCCGTCGGACTCGGTATATTGAATTTTTGGTGTTTTTTTCTGTGTGCTGAGTTTTATTTTTGTAAAAAAGAACTTAGTTGGACGTAAAAATAAACAAGTAGTGCTATGTTTCCGAAAATATTGTGAAAATTTAGCCCAGTGTCGTTTTTTCGAGATGATTCCAGTGACGCAGCTATGTTGCCATCGCCGGGGATTCTGCAAATTCTAAGTTTTCAGGAATGACCGCCACGAATAGGGAAAATTTACACGGGGCCGCGGTTTACTTCTTCTCTTTATATTATTATTACTCTAAGCTGCATACCCAGAAAAATGTAAGCTGCGTCTAATATCTTATCTAATATTAATTACAATTAAAGTCTACAAGACCGGGTATTAAATATTTAAAACTCTTTTACGTCCCCATGAAAAATTAAATCAAACTAGCTAAATGTGACTGTTGGTTTGTGTGTCCGTCTGTCTGTTCTCGTATAACTTTTAATGCAGTGAATCGTTTTTGCTGTTGTTTCTTTTTTCTTTTATTACCCGCTTTTATGGGATATTTTTCTACCTTTTGTGTTTCGTATTCACTCTCTCCCTCTCTCTCTCTATACTCCACCATAGGGGGATAGGTATGCTGAGTTTTATAAAAGTATGAACCCATTATCGCAGTGCAGGTCTATATTATGGAAAAAGCTTATATTCCAATTACGTAACCGTAAATTTAATTTTATTAACAATTTTAATTTAGAACAATTTTAATTTAAAACTTTTAATTAATTGAAATGCTCAGATGCTATGTTTTCGCTACCGTGTGTAATTAAGTCTGGGTTTTGCAAAAAAACGCTTACTGCACCGTATAGGTACCATACAGGTTTTTTTTTGAAAATTTTGTGGCCTGTTGGGACAGAGATCTAATAAGGGTGGAAAAATACACCCTGGCTTGTTGGGTATCAAATTAAAGGTAATTTTGTCTAGTTTCCAATAAAAGTATGCTTTTATCTTGGTTTAGTGGCTGGAAAAAAATTTATATTATTTATTTTTGTTAAACACGAGGTGCCTGCACAGCGTTAAATGCTGCGCTAGCAAAACAGTTTAAAGTTATGCTTTAATAATAAACGATAAAGAATTAGACAGGTAATGGGTTAGCCAGTCGTTTCTGGGCATTTGTAAACAAGTAGGTACGCATTATATAAAAACCTCTTGCGAATTCCTTACTCGTTCGCATTTTGTTGGTTCTCGTAATTTTTTACTTTTCTTAGGGATATATTCCCATAGTGTGCACTCAATATTGCTTGTTGATGTCATTTTTAACACATCGTCCTTACCATTAATTTCTAAAATGTAGGATTTTGATTGATTATCATTGACTTGCCTACTATGGCTGTTAATTACATGTTTTTTTCTATTTTTTAGGTAAGTGCCTGTTATTCTTAGGACTATATAAGTTAGCAGGGCTCCAGAGATTGCGTAAAAAATCCCGACAAGGACCTCATGATGTACCCTCGTTTCAAGTTCCTGGGCATTTGCTCGTCCTGCTATTGCTGGCAATAGAGCAAACGGTTGATTTCTATGTAAAACAAGGTAAATTAGTACTAATGAGATTACCGAATTCCAAATAATCACGATTGAGTCAGTGTGGTAGCCGTATTTGTCGCTATAAGATAGGGGTGTGGGTAATTCGTGAATTGATTTAATTACCTCTTCGATGGTGTCTTCACTTGAGCTTATATTTATAAAAGGAGTATGGAGAGTCCAATGTTTGTTCAATATTTCATTGAAATCGGTGTAGGTGGGTGGGTTCTTATTTATAATAGGGTTAAGTTTAAAACTTTTAAGACTTGTCCAGACCGCTGGCAATACATGAATTATTTCTAATTGTTTCAGATTTTCAAGAGGACATGGAAAACGCTTTGGGATCAGCAATGCATCCGCTTCCCATAGTTTGCAGTTGCAGGGCAGTTTAATTTTGGCTGCACCTGGGGCAAGAAAGACATTTTTTGGTAAATCCTGGATTTGTGATTGGCAAACGATTGATGTCTGCAGTTTGGGATGAGCAAGAATAAAGATTGAGTCATCGACTTCAGAAATAAGCGTCGCAGTGGACTTATGACAACGGAGAGTACAGTGTTTTGCAATATCTTGGACTGTGCTACCTACATAAAGTTTTCTGGCGCAAGTTGGGCCCTGTGTCATGTCGGCCGAATATCGCGGTAAGTAGCACAATTTATCATTATATGGTTTGCAATGATGGAGCCCTACTCCACTAATAAGCCTTAAGCTATCTCCGTTTTAATTATTTTGAGGACCAGTTACGGCCAGGTAAACATTTTGGTGGTCTATAATACATGTTTCCTCCCCCCATTTAAACGGTGCAATAACCAGTTCGAATATTGTCCACACCACGAATTTTTTTGTAATTGGAATTTTGATATGAATTATTATTTTATCGTGTGACAAGGTGCAGTCGCACAGTGGTAACTGGTACATCTTCGAGATGTCTTTTAATGGAATTGCAATTTCTTGGTTAGCTCTTCCAAGTTCCTAAATTAGTTTTATTAGGTCACCATGCAGAATCTCTACACTAACTACAGCTGCAGGGATCAAATTATTCTTGCAGTCACCAAGAATATCTCGTTTTTTAAATTCTCTCAGTAACTGCAAGGTTCTTATGTTGTTATTAAATTGAAAGTTTAACACTGTATTACCAAGTAGAATTGCCTCGTCTTCCGACTTTGAGACAGTGGCTGAAAATTGTGACAAAAAGTTTTCTAAATTTTTTATTTTGCTTTCTGTTTGTTCAAAATTATAAGTATAGTCTTTATTTAATTTTTCTAATTTCCCTGAAGTATCCCCTAAAATTTTAAGTGACTTTTCCAATTCTGAATTAATTTTGTTAATGTTCTCCTGCAGCTCATTTTCGTTCATCACTAACGAATCCAATTTCTTGTGTGTTGCGATATTACAGCACCACGAAAATAAATTGCCAATTGATTCGATGTTTCTTACGACTCTTCTTGGTGCATAGCTTAGCGAGATATTTTGCATAATTGACGTATTCCAGTTTTTCGCGACCGCGTTAAATTCATTTTCAATAAGTGTGTTCAAATCATCAATCTGTTTTATGGCGGCACAATATTCACTTTTTATTACCCCGTTATTCCTGCAAAAGCTGCTTTTTACTTTAGGGACTGACCTTTCATCTATCCAATCCATTGTATAAGTGATTGGGATAGATGCTTCATAGGTTATAGTTTCAGGCAGCGGCTTCCAATATGCCCCCGCTGTAACCTCCACTTCCGCTCCTTGTATACGCCCGGTGACAAGAATTGTTACGGTAGCAAGAAGCTGATGATGTGGTGACATTCTGTAACAACAAAATGTGTGTGTGTGTTTTTATATGAAAAGATTTGTATGCACTGTTATTTGTTGAAAATAGGTGTTTACTATTTTTAGCACAAATTTTTAGTTTTACCATATAAATCTGTCGAAATTTTATCCTAACCTAACCTAACCTAACTTTTTATATTTTAGAGTGTTATCCTACAGTTCCTTGTAGTACGTCATTAAAATATAAAAATAACTGTACATATAACTAACAATATATGAAATAATCACAAACAAAATTAAAACAAATATTTTTAGTGTTTATTATTATTTTTTTAGCCCGGCCTTATTGTATAATTTTACATTTTTAACTCTTACATTTAAACTATATTTTTCCAAAATAATATTTTTGAGTTAATTTATTTTTTACAACGAATCACTTGATTCATTATTTAATATTTTCCCCATTGTTTTGGTTTATTATGGTTGTCCGAAAGGGTCGTCACACTTTTGTGTTTAGCCAACTGTCTACGGCCGATTTGTCCGTCTTCCCGTGAAGGACTCTTTACTCGAGGACGCCGTCCAAAAACGTCATCTTCCGAACTTCCCTCTTGTCGCGGTTTTACCGTAATATTAAGCTTATTTTCCGCCATAATAATATTTAGTTGTTATTTATAACTATTAATACTGTTATTAAGCAAGGTCGGGTTTTGTAATAAGTAAACAAGTCGGTAGCACTAATCTATTTACTTTGTAGCTTTTGGCGCGAATCAGTGCCTGCTTCCAGTTTTTCCTTACACACCACTCGATTATTTTATGTGTGCAAGAAACTAGCCGCTAGGTTTAATAGGCTAAAAGAAAATAAACTATGGTGGCAATCTGACTTGTTTTAGAAATATTTAAAAAACTATTTATGACCGAAACCCTTAAGAACAACAACAAAAAATTATTAATGCTTAAACTTTCTCTGGATTTACCTTTTCATAGCCCGTATTTTTTATCTAATTGACTAGTTTTATTTTATTCATCTAGTTTTGTAATAAGCCTCCCAATACCACATTAAAGAAATTACTAGACCTCAAAAACCCTTTATACCACAAAAAAAAAATCTATCTGGTTAGTAGGTTTTACCGGGGTACTTTTTTTTCCAAATGAACTTCTAATCTCTAGTTTCGGATTTACGTCTCTACCAATTTTTTATTATTTTTTTTTCCTCATTAAGAAAACCAAATACTACTGATGAAAATAGTCACCAACTTTGGTTTCTAAAATATCTCAAAAATTTATTCTCTTGGGTTTACGGATTTTATTTGACAATAATGGGCAGACGTGTAGATTTTTATCGAATTCCCTATTATTTCATCATCATAGTAATTTTATCTTAAATTTGTGACGGCACTGATGCGGGTCAAATACCTAAGGAAAATACTAACTTTGCAAAAAATATAATGGCCGTCGCCTCGTATTTCTATTTATTCTACCAATGTTTTAATTTATCGTCAATGAGTGCATTTTTTATTAAAAAATAATTTACCACAAAAAAAATTACTATTTTTTGTAAAAGTTATCAAAACAAAAAGAAAAAGGTTCTTCCTGGTGTCCTTCAGGATTAATTGTTATTTATTTGTTTTTCTTTCAGGGCTCGAGACTCCGCCGAGGGGGCACATAGAAGTGATCGAACGTGTGGTTAGTGGGTCCATTTATACGGTATAAACTATTTTCTTAGACTACAAGCTATTCATATCACTTTTAGCCTGTCAATATAATCAATCAAAATAGCCTACACTCTGTTTATTCTTTTTCACGCAATATAAAAAATTTGGGCGAGGGGGGCTAAATATGTAAAATATTGTTACAAATTTAAGTTATTTAAATTTTATAATTGGAATTTATTTAGGTTTAGTGTAGTATTAGGTCGATTTATCTTAAGGTTGTATTCTTAGTCTAGGTTTTAGTTGCGTTGTCTGTGGCTTGCGGTCGCGGTAGTGCGGGAACTTTCCGGACGTCGAAGGCTGCCGGAAAGTTCGAGAGAGATGGACGATCCTATATATAGGGCCGGGGTCGCGCACCAGTCAGTCAGTCACAGATAACGTGCTGTAGTGGTCGTGAGATTAACACGAAGTTAATAGACCGATTATAGTAGTGAATTATTAGCAAGTTATTATTAAGTTTAAGTGCGTGTTTTTGTACATAATTTGTCGAAATAAATTGACGTATCGTTTTCAACAATTGCGAGTTTTAATTTGTCGTTGTGAACCCGTAACAATATGATAACAATCGGATCCATACCTAAATAAAATCAAACATTACCCTAGGAATGGTCATTAGTATTATATTTACCAAAAATCACCAAATACAGGGGGTGGGTCAACGTGGAGTAAGCTCCTACAAGCAAATACCAATTTTTTTTTCCTCTGGGGTAAACTACCAAGTTTTTCTTGACTGGGTTAACTACCAATTTTTTCTGGGGTAAATCTACGCCTTTAAACAAAAATAACAAACAAGCCCATTTTTTGTTTGTGCATTATTATTGAATTCTTTAAATTACCAATTCTTTTTCAAAAAATTATCTAATTGAAGGTCTACCAATTTTGACCTTAAAATAAAAAAACCATATAGTGCCTTCCAAATTTGAAGTGCTACCAAATAAATTTGTACATTAAAATAAACATTTAAGGTTATTCCGGTGCATTTTGGTAAACAAAAATAGGTAATAAATAAATATGCCTATTGTGAACCAAAACCAAGCATTTCTTATACTGCACAAACTATCCTTCTTTCTCTCGACTCACGAACGCCTAGCCCTGAATAATCGCCCTCAAGGTTTGCGCCTCCACCATGTCACGCTTAAGGGCCTTAGAAGCCTTCAGGTCGCTAATTCCCCGTCGCCTTCCAAGACCGTACAAGCTTGTTTTTTTTCCCCCTGACCACTTTTAACGCCCGGATTGTGTCAACAGGGTTGGCACAAGCCGCGACGGTTTCCGGGTCCTTCGGGATCGTTCCCTTAAGAGCGAAAGATCCAGGGACTACAAACGCTGTCCAGAGAAAACAGGATATTGGTAGTACAAATTATAATGCTTGCTTTGGGAATAAATACAATAATAATAAGGGTTATTACTCACATTATGGTTGTACCGGCACTGCACTTTTTGGAACTTCTATTCACGCCCCTTGACTCCGCTATTGTTTCGGAACACTTCTCGCCCTCTCGATTTTTCTGCCCTCGGCCACTTGACGTGGTTCCCTTCTGGCCCCCAAAAACTGAATGCCACGACCCCCCAAAAAGCCACCGTCACTTTCTCCGTTCCGCTTCCACGTCCGTCCTTTTGCGTGACAGCTCACTTCCACGTCTCGCAAAAGTCCAGTATGTCAACGTTCTATTGGTCAATTCACGCAAACCCCGAAATGTTTTCGATATCTGCAGGGTCAGCGTAACCTAGTTTTTTGCCTAGGAACCCAGAGCAACGAACCCATTACGATATTTGCGTAATTGTTTAGAATAACTGCGTCACCCAAAAATTCCACATGCAATTTATAACTTTGAAGGAATATTAAATGCCTTTTTGGGATAATCGTCACACTCCGTCCAGTTGTCAGGGGTTCGCGTCCGGTAAAGGGAGGTTTCAAAATTTTTTTACCAAAAAAAATTGTCCGCGTCCGGTTATTAGAGTGTCCGGTTATAGGAGTTAATTTTAGATGTAAAGAAATAGTGAAAAGCTTGGTTCCAAAAAATTTGTCCGCTTAAAGGGAGTGTCCGCTTAATGGAGGTGTCCGCAAGGAGAGGTTTCACTGTAAATGAAAAGGGGGAATAAAAAAAAATTGAACCAAAACCTGGCTTGGCAACATTCAGATCGTTAATCTGTGACCTTTTGTCAGCTTGAATTCCATGTCAAACTGCGGTCCTCATATTTTGCATACTCAACTACCTACAGAGCCTGCACTAAAAGAAATTTATCTATCAATCAGAGGGCACGGCAGTGCCTCGCCAAGTTCGCGCGCCGTAACCATCTTTTCTGGAAACATTTCAGCCGATATTTGAAGACTCTACTTTGGAAAGAGATACGACTCTCAAACTTTGCACAGTCGTAGATCTCCATGGAGTTAACCACCCCTCCAAGTTTCATGGAATTCCATAAAGTAGTAAAGTAGTTACGAAATTTCAAAAAACGTCGAAATTGCCACTCACTCACTCACTCACTCACTCATGTATAGATCATCAATATGCTACAAATCTGAAATTTGGCAGACTGATAGAAATTATGACCAAACCCCTCGAAAAAATCAAAGAACCCCAAAATTTTAATTTACTCCCTTCCCCTATACATTTAAAGTTATGTAAAATTAGCATCGCCCACTTCCAGAAATGCTAGAGAGTTGAGCTTTGGCAGACTGATAGGAACTATGATAAAACTATAGGAAAAAATCAAAACACCCCAAAATTCTAATTTACTTCCCTCCCCTATAAATGTAAAGTTAAGTAAAAGTAACATTGCCTACTTCCAGAGATGCTAGAGAGTTGAGCTTTGGCAGACTGATAGGAACTATGATAAAGGTATAGAAAAAAACAACGACACCCCAAAATTCTAATTTACTTCCTTCCCCTATTAATGTAAAGTTATGTAAAAGTAACACTGCCCACTTCCAGAAACGCCAGAGAGCGGAACTTTTTAAGACTGAAAGACAATATAATAAAACTATATGAAAAAATTTAAAAACACCAACATTTTAATTTACTTCCCTCTCCTATAAATGTAAATTTATATAAAACTAACATTGCCCACTTCCAGAAATGCTAGAGAGCTGAGAATTGGAATGCTGATAGAAATTATGATAAAACCATTAGAAAAAATTTAAAAAGTCCAATATTTTCATTTACTCTCCTCCCCTATAAATGTAAAGTTATGTAAAAGTAACATTACCCACTTCCAGAAACGCTAGAGGGCTGAGCATTGGAAGACTGATAGGAACTATGATAAAACTATAGGACTAAATTTAAAAACACGACATTTGTAATTTATTTCCCTCCCCTATAAATCCACTACAATAAAACCATGAAAAAAAAAATTTTAAACTTCAAAAATTTAAGTAAGGCATTGCAGAAGTTTTGAACAATATTCCGCGTATTTTACTACTTTAAAAATTAAGTATTATCCAATTCCTTTAAAAAAGAAGTGTAATCATAACAAAAACATTAGTAGTAGGCTTAAGCGGGTGCTGGACCACTTTTGAGGAGGGAATGACCTTGAATGGCCTTGACGGTCGTTGCCTTGTTTTATGTAGAGACGAATAGTTTGAGTAGTATATTTGACCTTGAAAAGTTGTAAAGGTCATTATGTTGACCTTGAATGACCTTGACGATCGTTGCGTTTTTATATGTAGAGACGAATAGTCCACGGTTAGAAAAACGTTAAATGCAATGGACTGTATAAATTTTAATTGATGATGGCGCGAACAAACATAATATTGATATGAAATTACGAAATAATCAAAACGTCCATAGGTAAAATATTGGTGGCACACAACGGTAATCAGAACAAATGCACTCACCTCTTTGCATCCACTTTCTCCACGTTCCAAGGGGCCCCTGATTGGATCTAATGATGTCACCACGTAGCTGAAGGGTTGAAGTTTCTAGTTCTATGCTTCAGTACACAAAAATCGAGCACTTTCAGGTGTAGATATGTGAAATAGTTGGAGAACGAAATTAACACGCCATTTTCTCTGGCGATTGACAAGGATCTCACCTGTTGTTGGTGCGCATGTCCAAATACGCGGAATGCGCTTTGTCCTTCATACAGTTGTGTGTTTTTAAAAATATATATAAACAACCGCGAAATTCAGCGGGAGCTAACATAACTGCCCTCCAAAACACACAATTTTAGAATCTCAACCGGACAGATATAGATATAAGAAAAAGAATCGACCGATAAATATAAATGAATGAAAATAGATAAGTATCGTAAGTTTATTTAGAGATAACGAAATCCCGAAAAAAGGCAAAACAAACAAACAAAAAATTCAAAAAAAAAAATTAAAAAAAAAAAACCTATTGTAATACCCGGTAAAAGGTAGAAAATTAAAATTACTTTTAATTTGGCAAGAGGCACAGTTTTACAACTGGCCGCTTATAAACACCGGTAACCGTTTGTACCGTCGCAACACGCACCTGACCGTCCCCGCCGGGATGCAGTTCGATGACCCGACTGACCGGCCATTTCAAAGGCGTTTGAATGTGATCACTTGTTATGATAACCAAATCATTTAATTTGATATTTGGGGACGAATCAGCCCACTTGTGTCGCTGTTGTAGCGTATGCAAATACTCTATAGAATACCGTTTCCAAAAATCATTATGTAGTTTTTGGATTAGTTGCCATCTCGAGAGCCGATTTAGGGGAACCTCGGACAAATCTGACTCCGGAATTTCTGAATTAAGGGGTTCAAGTGTCAAAAAATGCCCAGGGGTAAAAGGTTGAAGATCGTGTGGGTCTGAAGAGGCAGGAGATAAAGGGCGATTATTAAGTACGGCTTCTATGCGACAGGCAAGGGTGGACATCTCCATGATAGACAACTTCTGGTCGCCGACGACTCGTACAAAGTGAGTTTTAAAACTTTTGACGCCAGCTTCTGCCAGGCCATTGAAATGTGGACTGAGAGGAGGTCCCAGATGCCAACGAATAGAAAGTCTGGTGGCAGCACTTCTTGCGTAATCCAGTAATTGGTTACGAAACCCTATAAAATTACTGCCTTGATCTGACCAGCATTGCGTCACGCTTCCGCGTCTGGAAATGAATCGATGGAATGCACCTACGAACCCTTCGGTGGACAGTTCCATGGTTAATTCCAAATGCACGCAATGTGTGGCCGTACAGACAAACACACAGACATACGATTTGAAAGCTTTACAACCACGGTAACGATGAGGAATCACAAAGAAAGGTCCACAAAAGTCGATAGCTACACTCGAAAAAGGTTTTAGTTGATTGATTCGATGAGCGGGAAGTGAACTCATTATGGGCGGTCTATAGGGTTTAGGGTTGATTCTAAAACATTGCAAGCACTTGGATATGGTTCTTTGAATTGCCCGTCTGGCAGATAATATCCAAAATTGCTGTAAAAGCAGATTATGTAATGTTTTAAACCCAGGATGAAGATATTGTCGATGAGCGGACTCGATAAGAAGAGTAGTTAAACGATGGTCACTCGAAAGTAAGACGGGGTGTTTTGCAGAATAAGACAAAAGGTCAGATTTTTGTAATCTGCCACCGACTCTAATGATATTATTCTCATCAAGAAAAGGTGAAAGTTTTTGCAAAGGTTTCGGTATTGGTTTATCCTTAGATAACGCGGAAAAAAGCTCAGAAAAACAAGAACCTTGCACGCGTTTGATAAGAAGGTGTAACGCACTTTGCATCTCACCGGTGGTAGGAAAAACAATATTCTCAAAAATAACTTTTTGGTCCGGCGGCTTAGTGGGTTTTTGATAGGAATGGTTTTGAAAAAGGTTAACTATTCGAAGGACGTAACAAATGATACGTTGAATTTTTGATATAGAGGAATATTTGATAAGAAGCTGATCTAAGAAGTTGACATCAATTATCGCATTGCAACAGACTTTTGGCTTTTCTTTCAGATTAATATCTCCGAAATCAATCGGCATTTTTGGTTTATGAAAATCGGGCCATTCATTTTCGGGAGACCACAAAAACGACGGTGCGTTCCACCACATGTCATGTGACATGAGCTGTGAAGGGGTGGCCCCTCGTGACGCAATATCGGCTGCATTTAAAGCAGAAGGAATGTAGCGCCACGAGTTTGAGGGAATGATTTCTTGGATTCTACTGACTCGATTTCCAACAAAGGTTTGCCAGCGATTAGGAGGGGATGAAAGCCAGTGCAATACGACTTGCGAATCGCAGAAAGTAACGATATTTGTAAAAGTTATTTTTCCTTCATAGCTAGATAAAACGAAGTCAATTAATTCGCTTAAAAGAAATGCGCCTAGGAGTTCTAGCCTAACCAAAGTTTGTGACTTTATAGGCGCGACCCTAGATTTTGCAGATATGAGAGAAACAGATATATTGTTTTCCTCTTCTACACGAAAATATACGACGCCTGCGTAGCCTCGAATTGAAGCGTCACAGAAGCCGATGATTTGACAGGTATTGGTTTTTGACAGTTTGATTTGTCGGGGTAATTGAAAATTGGAAAGAAGCGGGAATTCAGAACGAAGTTTGTTCCAAGAGTCGATGATAGAAGAATCTGGTTCTTCGTCCCAGCCTATTTTCGATATCCACAACTGTTGCAAAATAAATTTTGCTTGTAGCAACAAGGGACAAAGAAAACCTAAGGGATCGAAGATTGTGCCTATGATAGATAAAATAGAACGTTTGGTTGGGCGTTTGTCCTTCATTCGGCATTGATAAGAAAAAATGTCGTTTTTTGGATGCCATTGAAGTCCTAA
Organism: Aspidapion aeneum; assembly: GCA_963576565.1. Classification (NCBI taxonomy): domain Eukaryota; kingdom Metazoa; phylum Arthropoda; class Insecta; order Coleoptera; family Brentidae; genus Aspidapion; species Aspidapion aeneum. Next base: position 94,966,805 of record OY755043.1, read on the forward strand.
AACTTTGATAAAGTGGGGTTCCTCCTTGTCGAAAGAGAGAGGCATTTGACGATCGGACTCTGGCAATGTTGCCAATAACTCAGGACAATTGCTTGCCCATTTTTTAAGTTCAAATCCTCCCGACTTCAACAAATCATTGAGTTCTGTTTGAAGGGAGAGAGCTTCAGAAAGCGAAGGGCTAGTTCCCAAGATATCGTCGATATAGATTGACGTTTTTAGAACAGTACTAGCCATAGGAAAACGTTCCTTTTCTCTCTCTGCCAGCTCATTTAAGGTACGCATGGCTAGAAAAGGTGAGCATGTCATGCCAAAAGTGACAGTAGAAAGTTCCCACACTGAAAGTGGGTCCTGTGGAGAAAACCTCCACAATATCCTTTGATAAGGACGGTGATAAGGATTGACAAGGACTTGACGGAACATCTGTTTGATGTCAGCAATGTAGGCAATAGGATTAAGACGAAACGTAAGGAGTAAAGAAGCAATATCCTTTTGAAGTTTCGGTCCAGATAACAATGTGTCATTGAGACTAATATTTTTTGGGGTGACTGCCGAACAATCCCAGACTACCCTTAATTTTGTACTTAAGCTTTCCGGCTTTAGTACGCAATGATGTGCTAAAAAACACGATACGTCGACCTTTGGTTGACTAGATAAAACTAAACTCATATGATTAGAATCGATATAGTCTTGCATGAAACTTGAATAGGCAGTGTACAGATCAGGATTTTTGATTAATCTATTTTCTAGAAGTAAAAATCTACGATAAGCTTGCGGATAAGTATTTCCTAGGTCAGGGTTTATTTTATCTTTAAACGAAAGATCTACCATGAATCTACCGCTCGGTTGCCGTACTACACTAGCAGTAAAAATTGATTCTGCCTGTTTTTCTTCCTTTGATAAGATTTGTTTTTTAGGCAAATGTTCGATTTCCCAAAACCTAGGGAGAATGACCTCTAAAGGAGGTGAATGACTGGTTAAAAAACAACTGGTTCGTTCCGTAAGACTACCTACTTCGTCAACCTTTCCCATGACGACCCAGCCAAAGATAGTTTCAAGGGCTGAAGGCTGCCCTACCTGTCCAAGAACCCTGCCCTCCTTGAATATCTGTGCGAATAGCTCGCAACCAATAACCAGGTCCACAGGTCTAGATTTGAAATAAGATGGGTCGGTAAGTTTAAGGTTTTGCAAGTGTTTCCACTGATTATCGTTCAAAGAGAATGTAGGCATATTGGAACATAGTTGTGGAACCACAATTGCTTCGAAATTAAGTAAAGGAGTGACTTGTCCTTGTGGCTTAATGTGACATTGAACGAGCCCTTTGGAAGTAAAAGAAGACATCTGATTTAATCCGAATATTTCAGTGGTGTAACTTCGCCTAGGAAGATTAAGACGCTGAATACACTTACAACAGTGCCCTTACAGGTTGAAAATTTCCGCAACCGTCCATAACATCTATTATGGCGGTGCATAAAAGAAAGGTACCTGAAGGTCCTGAGGCATTTATTGACACATGAAGATTATTGACAGGTGGTGTGTGAATGACAGGACTAGTATTTTGGCTTCCAGACTCTTGATTAGTTTCTAAGATATGAGTTAAAGTGTGGTGCCATTTACTATTGCAAGTCCTGCATGAATATTTTGATTTGCACGTATCTACGCCATGCAGGGGATGAAAACACGCTAGAAATAATTTTTTCTGCTTGACGAAAGATAGGCGATCGATAGGTGAGAGATCAAGAAATGTTTGACATTTCGAAAGCACGTGACCTTGATTACACCGGAAACATTTTATTCCCGTACTTGAATTAGTTGAGGTGCCAGCCAGTCCTATAAAAGGCGAATTGGATGATTTATAGGTAGGCTTTTGCCCAAACTGATTTCGCATAGAATTTGAATTTTGATAGGTAGGCTTTTGCCCAGACTGATTTTGCATAGAATTTGATTTTTGATATATAGGCACGTTTTTGGGTGCTGTTGATTGAGGAAGTGATTCCAAAACTTTACATCTTTTTTCTAGAAATTGAAAAAGTGACTGAAAAGTGGGAATTTCGGTATTAGTATTGGCGTGACTCATTTCGAAATTTGAACGCGTTGGAATATCCAATTTTTCTAATAAAATGAAAAAAATAATAAAGTCCCAACTGTCAACGTCAAAGCTAAGTGATTTTAAATTTCTAGGGATTCAGAAAAGGTGTCAATTAAATTACGCAATTCTTTAGCTGACTCGTTTTTTAAGGTGGAGTTCATAATTGAGCTTAAAGCATCATTTGCGAGGTCTCGCTTGTTTTGATATCTATTGACTAATTTATCATAAGCAATTTTATAATTTTGATCAGATAAGCTAATCCCTGATATCAATTTTAAAGGCTCATCCTCGAGATATGAAAATAAATATTGAAGTTTTCGAACGTTACTTAGACTTTGATTTTGATCTATAATGTTATTAAAAAGATCGAAAATCTTGGCCATAATTTTTTATCACCTCGGAATATGGGAATACCTAACTCTTTGAGTTTTGGAGTTTCAGATTCGTTTTGTCGAACATATGATCCCGAAAAGGGTGGGGCCTCAACCGGAAATATTTTAGAGTAAACCCCCTTACACGCATAAAAATATTTACGAGCTTCTGAAAGGATCGCATCCTGCGTTTTAAACTCCTCATCGTCCGAGTCGTCTATCAACATAATGACGTCATTATGCGCCAGCATGCATTTATCGAAGGTTTCATCCAAATCGGAATACCTCACTTGAAACTCGTTTCTCGCTCTTTCATCCTTTTCCGCGATCTGTGACAACACATAACACTCGGTGATCGCAGATAAAAAACCCTTGCGTTTTTGCGCGGCTTTTTTGACAGACATGATTTTACCTTTGAAATGACGAAATTGTCGGTAAATATACAATTAACGCTAAATTAATGCTTCTGAAATAGAAAAATGACGAATTGTCGAAAATATGCACTAATTTATCGCAATTGATGAAAATTGTTTTAAATATCGAAATGATATGATACACACCTATCACACTGAACGTTTCTTTTGTTTGTTTTGATTCCTACTCGCTTTGTTTACTGAATCGACCACGCGCTAGACACGTGCCCTGCACCGCACCACACCGACGACTTTCTCGACTCGACGTTTCAAATACGATGCGAAAAAATTCAAGGCCGCCCTGTTATTCTTCGGCTTGCAAATAATTATTAATACCGTCGTATGGATTTATTATTTAAAATAATTCGGTCGAAGGAGCACTTTATGTTAGTCCACGGTTAGAAAAACGTTAAATGCAATGGACCGTAAATATTTTAATTAATGAAAGCGCGAACCAACACAAATATTGATAGGAATTACGAAATAATCAAACGTCCATAGGTAAAATATTGGTGTCACACAACGGTAATCAGAACAAATGCACTCACCAGTTTTGCAGCCACTTTCTCCTCGTTCCAAGGTGTAACGTGTCATTTTTTCGTTTACGTTACATATTTGTTTATTTAGGTAAATAATCAAGGCTCTTTGATTCGTCTTTCTGTACACAAAGTAAGGGTATTTTATAGAGCTAGGTTTGGAGGTTATATAGTGTCTAGGAAAATACCTTAAAAGGAGGCATTCCATCGAATTACTGTGGACACTACGCACATCGAATTATCTGGACATCGTAATTGGAATTTAGGATCACAGGTTTCGGGAAAATCACATAAAAAACTTTTGACTGTTTTGTTTATCTGAAATTTCATAGTTTCGTTGACTGTCATGACAATGAACAGCGATTCTGCTGGGGAATGGCGGCGTTGCCGCATCACAAATGGTTTCAGTAACAGGAAGGAAATATTTAGATGAACATTTCATTCCCTTACGTTTATTTCGAGGATATTGGGACAATCCGAACCTCATATCCTTCACGGATTAACTAGTTTTGATAATACGAAAACATATTTGGGTCGACCAGGAACAACCGAGGCTCCGCCACTTTGATATCTTTATTAATTTGATAGGGAAAGGATAAAATAAATACGAGTTATGCACTTTTGTAAAGGGGAGATAAACGAGGGATAAAAACCAAGACTAAAAGAATAAACGAAATCGTGTGAGTTAACATCTGAACACTTGTGCCTTTAAGCAATAGTTCAGTGTGTATTTTTGGGTTCAGGTTCAGAAACAACTTTATTACTGTAGAAATGTTTTACAAAAATGGCGTTAAACCATATGAATATTAGAGAAAACATTTATAAAGAGCGAAGGAAACTTTTGACGAAGACTGTAACTGGAGTGCAACTAAATTCTGCGCTCAGTATAGCGTTACTCATATGGGAATTGGTGGAGTGTTCGAATATTCCTGGGTTTGATGCATGCCCTGGCCTTCAGTAGTTGATTTTACAGTTGATGGTTTCAATGCTGAGCTTCTTATAGTCCGTCGGGTTATTCTTCTTCTACTTGATATGTTGGCGGGGGTCCGGTAGGCAAATGTTCGGTGTATGTATGGAGGGTGTCTCGACGTCCTTGTTATAAAAATTTCAACCGTGGAAATAGATCCGACAACACCTCAATGTGTGTTTTACCTAATTTCAATGTCCCCTTGGTCGGTGCTGCCCCCTATATACCTGTATAGAACTATTGCTGTATTTCCTCATTGGTTAGTTTGAAAACCGCGGGGTTTTCTGGTTGGTTGGTATTGCGTTTTACTGTCCCCACTCCCCACCAAATTTACAAGACGGTTTCCGGCCACTTCATTATTCTGGTATTCTCGTCGAAGTGCTTTGTCTCTCTTTGCTAACAAATTTTGGCTGGGTCGACAACAGTTTCTGGGATCGCCTTTGTTTTTGGTTTTGGCACTGCAGCGAATTGTAGGAGATATCCCAGAAACTGTACAAGTGAGTCCGTCGTGTCTAGGGTAGTCTAGAGTGACGCTCGCACCCTGTTTGAGGGGAATTTAAGTCGGCCTACGCCATTTGTACGGAAAGAGCAACGGTAAGTTCGATTTTATTTTTTTTCATTTTTTTTTATTTGAGTACTCTTCAAGATAATATTTGCCTCCCAAATTGTAGTTATTTTTCGTGTGAAATGTACTTTTTTGACAACAGACGTGGGGAATTTTTGGCGTTTTTATATTTTTCTTTTAACCACGTGTTGGATAAAAACTATATATTGTTTTTCTCCTTTGTCTACAGCCCTGTCCATTCCATCGGCAGCGGTGCTGGACGCTAGTGGGAAGCCGGACGAGCCAGTTCTAACCCTGGGAAAGGTACGTAGGGTTATTTTAGTTCATCTGTTTAAATCTGCTGTATTTTACTGAGTCGACATGGGGTTCTCCAGGAAACTGAAACATTTCATTTTCCACAGGGTTTTTACGCTCGGGGCAAGGAACCATCAACACTTGAGACCATGTGCTGGCCTAGCGTCATGTGCTAAGCGGCAGTAGGGGAGGCGCGGGCAAGCCGGAACAGCAGTAGCAGGAGTATGTCGGGAAACCTACAACACTTCCAGGTTTACCAAATAAACACCAATAATTATTAAATAATTCAAGGACCAAGGTAGGAGCAAGCCTTTAGACATAACCATTTTATATAATTTTTTCAATATAATTTGGACAATCTTTTCATATAAATTTTTAATATAATTTAGACGTAATCTTTTCATATATAATTTTTCATAGTATAATTTCAACACTGCTTGTAAACGCAAGGTAACGGTATGACGTCATAACCACAATTTTGCGGCGTATTTACTATATTGACTTGTCTTCCTTGATTTCATTTATTTAAGACAATTTCTCCTGTAAAATTTGGAGTGCCTTGCTATTTTGGCCCGAACTTGTTTAATTTTTTTTAGCATATTTCATGTTTCTAATCTTAACTTCAGCCCTTAAAATACACAAGATGAACTACATTTTTGTATTATTTGTGCAACCCAGTGACCAACTTTGCGGAGACAAAAGAGAGATGAGATTATATGTTTTAGCGGTTTCCTTACATTGTTCTACTTCATGGGGTGGATCTCGGACTGGGTTGCTGCCTGTCTCATTCTACCCAATGTAGAATGATGACAGCAGATATTTGGTCCAGATCTCCCCTATGATGGAACGATTGTGGAAGTGTATTTTTTTTTTAACAATCATTTATGTAACCGAGTCTCACACTACTGACTCAGATGTAGGTACACTATGACCTGTTAAAGGAGACCATCTACCTGTAAAGTGCTTCTAGTTTTGTCATTTTGATTCAGTTAAAAATCTTTTAGAATTTTATCTCGTTTATTAGTCAATTTTTTTTTGGGTTTTTTTTAATTACACAAATACTCTGGAAGTCTCGGAAGTAGGTAGAATTTCATTGTTTAGCTACAACGTTTGGGTTGAACTGTATTTTATTTAAGATCTTCTTTGTAAAACATTGGTATTAAATAATGTGGCGCACTTAAAATTTTCTTATTTCTGAACCCCCCTTCTCCACTGTATAAAAGTTACCGGGCATATCAATGTTTTACCTAGCTGAAAAATACAGTTCTGCTTCCAGATATTTGTTTAATTATTCAATGGTTTTGTTGTGTCACAAGTTGGCAAATTGTCACTATCCTCACACAACGCATTTTTAAGGCCACAAATTGGCGCCCAAACGTGATGTTTTTTAATAAGGCCACAAAGGGGCCCCTGAATGGATCTAATGATGTCACCACGTAGCTGAAGGGCTGAAGTTTCTAGTTCTATGCTTCAGTACACAAAAATCGAGCACTTGCAGGTGTAGATATTTGAAATAGTTGGAGAACGAAATTAACACGCCATTTTCTCTAGGCGATTGACAAGGATCTCCCTGGTTGTTGGTGCGCATGTCCAAATACGCGGAATGCGCTTTGTCCTTCATACAGTTGTGTGTTTTTTTAAAAATATATATAAACAACCGCGAAATTTAGCGGGAGCTAACAGGGGGTTAAAAAAAGTGTAATCGATAAGCATTTATCCATTAATGATTATAATAAAGTTGTCGAAAAAGGTGGTTACTTATTTCGAAAAATGAAATCATTTAAAAGTGATCTACACAATATATACACAGAAACCAGAAACAAAATTGGTTTGTTATACCTAACACAAGTCATACACTACCCTGGGGGCACCCACATATCAAGTCATATAAAAAATGAAATATTAGTTATGTTTTAATAAGCGTATGGCTTAATTTTAAGTTTTCGAAAATATATAAAAATAAAAAGTATTCTAAAATACAAAAATGTTTTTTTTTTTTCATTTTTCTACAACCTTTTTGTGAGTGAGAAATGGCATTCTTTGACAGAACATGAAAATATTTACAGAAAGTGAAATGGTGACAGATGTATATAACCAAATCCTAAGAATTCACCCTCAAATTATACAGTCGATGATGGAGCAGTTATTATTGATTGATTTCCAACTGATGAATAGTTGAATTATTAGGATTTAAAAAAATTATCAATAATTTAGTGCATCAAGTTGATGATAGGTGGCGCTATTTCGGAATATATTTAAATAATTGAAAAAATTATGATAGATGGCGCTTTTCAAAATTAAGGGCACCATAATTCTAAAACAGTTTAAGGATACTAATATTCTATAATTGTTTGCTTAGTGACCTTATTAAATCTAAAACTGAAAATCTCAACACAAGGGGTATTTGTAAATCTTATCAATAGGTGGCGCTGATGTTGATAGGGCGAGATAAATGGTAGAGGGGGTAAATGGTAGTGGGGGTAAAATTGCTTACTTGGATGCATGATGTGGCGGTAAGCGTTCTTTCTCGTTCTTCTCTTAGTCGAAGCAACAACTCCTCCTTTTTTTTTCAAAAAGTTAAAGTAATTTTTTTCGAAAATGGCCTCATTTAGTAGTTCAAGTGAAAGTTATGTGAAGATCGCGAATGTGGTTATTGCTTCGTCCCGGCGTTTAGTTTTAAGATATAAAATTTAGAGACATTTATCTAAATTAGAATGCTTTTTATTTTCTTTTTTTTGCTAGAGTTATGCTCAAACTTTATACTTAAAGTTACTTTTATTTCTTGGTTTAAACTAATTTAGTTACTAAGATATGCCTTGCCTACAAAAAGGGTAAAAATTTGAATTTGCGCGGTGAATTATATGCTCAAGAATGCATTGACTTTACTTTATTATTTTTGCTTTTTCTACCTTGAGTATATCCATTTTCCATCCTTTTTTAATTTAAGTTTTCCCTAATTTTATACATACCTTTTTACTGCTGTATTGCTACATATATAGCAGTGCTCCAAAGTCCGTCTTGCTATACGGATCTCATGCGAATATTTGGGGTACTCTCCATACCAGTGATATATATTGATCGCCAAGTGAAATCACATGCGTGTTTTTTAAGACCGCGGTCGTGTATAAACATTTTATGGATTGCTTTGAAGTGCTACTGCTACTACTTTGATTGGAATTATTTGGATTCGACTGTGCAGTTGTCCATGTACCAAGTTCCTTTCATCCAAGGGTAAGTCAAAGTGTTTTTGAGCTGCGTTTCTTTACATTTTTTACTTATTCCCTATGCTACTATTCCTAACTAAGAACACAAAAGTGTAACCTAAGAGTGGGAACTATTGGACTGGAGATCCCTATTGCTACAGTTCGGTTGGTTTGTTGACTTTTTCATGCGAAAGACGTCTCGACCGACCATTTTTTGGTCCTTCGAGCCGGATTTCCCGTTCTGCGTAATAGGTGCTCTCAGAGTTGCATAATTGTGTTTGAAGTTAGGACTTTACTTTGCGTCTTTTTGAGACAAGTCATATCTTAGGTTTTACATTTTATCTACGGTGTGTCTATTGTACGTTGCACGTACCAACTTGCATTACATTTTTTATTTGTGCAATATACAAATTGCATACAAATTTTGAAAAATTTATTTTTTTTCAAAATTAAAAATTATTGCGCTGTCGATGTATGTAAGGCTTGCGTTTCCTTGCGTACCTACACAAATTCAGAAACTCTTATCAGTTGCTAAATTTTTTGTGCATATTTATTAGCATTTATACTTTTTGCTAAAAACTTGCTGTTCTTTACTCGATATTTGCTAAAAGCCGCTGGCCTTTTATTATTGCTTTGAATCTTGGTTTACGAGGGAATTTGAAAAGTAGTACGATATATTTTTTAAATTTGCTTCCCTTATTAACTATTGCTTTATTTTACACTTTAACCTTTTAAAATGGTAAACGATACCGAAAAAAAGGTAAGCTCGGCTAAGGCCTTGCGTCAGACTGCAATCAATCAGTTGAGTGTGCTTGAACACTATGCCAATCCGGCGAAAACAAATCCAGCTGCTCACACAAGGTTTAAAGTTAACTTTAAAAAACTTTCTTCTTGTTGTAAGAGCTTTGAAAAGCATCATAATGCTTTACTGATCTTGATTTCAGACGATTCTGAAGCTCTGGAAGCTCAGAATAAAATACAAAAAGATTTTTTGGATAGATGCGTAGAGGTTGAGGCTTTGCACTATGATTTATTTGAGGTGGAGGCTGAAGAAATAAATCGAAGCCACAATGAGGTAAATAATCAAACAATTATTTTTCCGGAACCAGAATTTTCTCTTCCCAAGTTAAATGTCCCTCCTTTTTCGGGCGATGTTGAGGAGTTTCCAAGCTTTATTGAGATTTACAATGCGGTTGTACATACGCGTAAGAGCTCGGACATTGAGAAGTTTAAATATTTACGTACGATTTTAAGAGGCCCTGCTTTAAATTTAATTAAAAATATACCTCTTGAAGGAAATAATTATTTACTTTGCTACGATACGCTGATTTCCAGATATGACAATAAGCGCTTGCGTGCGGTTTCTTACTGGAAATCTATCGAAAACTCACCTCGGCTATCCAATGATGACGTTTTGGAATTGCGAAAAATGCTAGATACGTTCAAGGAAAACCTTGATTGCTTAAAAAATATGGGTTATGCGACCCATAATTGGTGCTTTATTACTGCGAGCATGCTTTTGGATCGATTAGATCTCGGAACGCATAAGTTATTTGAACTAAATCACGCTTCTAAGTTAATGCCAAAATACGAAGATATTTACAAATTTTTAGAGCAACATTGCACGGCTCTTGAATCTTTATCTTTGTCTATGAAACAAGATATTGTTCAAAACTCACGACCAGGGAACTTCTCGAGATCCCCCCGTAATCCACGAAATAAAACAGTTTTACTTGCAAACAGACAGTCACAAAAAACTCCAAATTCCAAACAAAACACGTGTTTCTACTGCAAAGCAAAAAATACACATCTGATTTTTAGCTGTGAATCTTTTTTAACGAAACCAATTCAAGAACGCATTGATTTTATTAGAAATAATAAGGGATGCACCAATTGCATGGCTAGTTTTCATCAAGTAAACTCGTGCACTTCACAAAAAAGATGTAGATTTTGTTTTTTTAATCACCACAGTCTTTTATGCCTAAAAAACAACTCCCCAGCTTCGGTGATTGCTTCTTCTTCTGTGACGTCTAGTGGATCACAAACTAACCCCGTAGAAAATCAGATTACTGAAAATAAATCTATTCACGCGGGTACTGTGCTTGGCGACTATGACACGTTGCTTTGCACTGCTTTGCTGCACATCCGTGATGCATACGGAAAGTGGCACGAAGTACGCGCCATCTTGGATAATGGCGCCATGTGCTCCTTTATAACGAAAAAATGTGCGAATGCACTCGGACTTCCTAAATCCAACATTTCGCTTAATGTAAGCGGTTTAGGAGATATGTCTACTACGGCGCGCCATGCGGTGCATTGTAAAATTGCTGCTATCGATAATAAATCGAAAATTTTTAGTCTAGAACCTGTATTAATAGACCAAGTTTGCGATAAAATGCCAAGTGTATCTTTTAACCAAAATTCTTTGCACTACTTAACTGGTCTAAAATTAGCTGATCCCAGTTGGTATAATCAAGCTGGCATTCAGCTTCTTATTGGCGCGGACCTTTATGGATCACTTTTAGAAGAAGGTAGACTTTATTTCGGTCCAGACACCCCCTCTTGTATTAATACAGTCTTCGGATGGACTTTGCTCGGAAAAATGCCTTTGCAAAATGCTGCTTTTGCATCAAAAAATATTTCTACTTTTATGGCAACTATTTCCACTCCTGATTTAAATAATACTTTGCAAAATTCTGGAGAATTCACTTCAGATATTTTTGCGAAAAATATTTGAAAAAACTACTATACGCGATGTGGACGGTGGATACACCGTTTCGTTACCTTTTAAAATCAATCCCGTTGATTTCGGCGATACCCGAACCCTTGCTTTGCGTCGGTTGTACTCGCTTGAAAAACGTTTGCTAAATGATAAAAAATTATTTACTTCTTACTCACAAGTAATGCAAGAATACTTGGATATGGGTCACATGCGTGCAGTTTCACCCCCTAATAACTCAGAAATTCATGAATATTTTTATATTGCTCACCATGCGGTTATAAAAGAAAGCTCGAGTAGCACGCCTGTTCGTCCTGTCTTTGACGCATCGAGTCATTCTTTAAATAAGTCTAGCCTAAATCAAGCCCTTCACACGGGTCCTAAATTACAAGGAGATTTAGTTAAAATTTTGCTTAATTTTCGGCTACATAAATATTGTTTTGTTAGCGATATTTCTAAAATGTACAGAATGATAAATGTGGAGGAAAATTAACATAAATACCAACGAATTTTATGGCGTTTTAATTCTGAAGAATCGGTGCAAGATTACGAATTAAAAACTTTGACTTTCGGGGTAAACTGTTCTCCATATTTAGCAATTCGAACCTTGCTTAAATTAGCCGATGATTATCAAGACTTACCGTTGGCTTCTGCGATTTTAAAGGACAGCGTCTATATAGACGACTGCGTAGTAAGTTGCAATGATTTTGATCAAATCATGCTTATGAAAAATCAATTAATTGAGTTATTAGGGCGAGGTGGATTTGAACTGAAAAAATGGGCATCAAACGAACCCAAATTGCTTGCAGACTTGCCTGCAACCCACATACAAACCAAAGACTTCTCTTTGGATCGAGAGGATGCAAACTCTCTAAAAATTTTAGGCTTGAGGTGGAACCCTCAAAGTGATAACTTTTTTTATTCTTTTAATTATAATACAAAAATTTGCACTAAGCGTAATTTGCTTAGTACCCTTGCGAAATGCTTTGACCCTTTAGGTTTTCTTACACCGGTTACGTTTTTTGCAAAAAATTTAATCCAGTACTTATGGTTTATAAAGTTAGATTGGGATCAGTTAGCACCCCCGGAAATAATTTCCAAGTGGAAAAAATACGAGGAAGAACTCAAATTATTTTCTGATTTTTATATCCCAAGAATGATTGATCTCTCTAATTTTCAATTTTGTCAAATTGTTGGATTTAGCGATGCATCCGAGCGCGGTATGTGTGCGGCGGTTTATTTTCGTATTGTTTATCAAAACGGAGATATTAAAACGTATTTTGTGTGCGCAAAATCGAAAGTCGCTCCCATAAAAAGAATCAGTATTCCCCGTTTGGAGCTCTGTGCGACAGTTTTGCTAGCTAAACTCATTCAATTTATTCAAAATACTTTTGCTAATAAAATTGCTTTTCAAAATACTATTGCTTTTACGGATAGTATGGTAGCGCTCTCTTGGATCAAAGGATCACCACATGCGTGGCGCACTTTTGTATCCAACCGAGTCACATACATACAAGAAAAAATTCAGCCTTGCGATTGGAACCATGTTCCTTCTGAATTAAATGCCGCGGACCCCGGGTCACGTGGTCTATTGCCTGCAGATTTAATTAATTGTTCCCTTTGGTGGCAAGGACCCGAGTTCCTTTGTAAGCCACAAGAGACATGGGATTTTACTAAAAATAATATTACTACACCCAAAGAAGCTCTCGAAGAGGAGCGAAAATTGGTGTTTGCTGCAACAATTGAACCAAATTTTTTGGATTGTCTGCTTAACAAATTTTCAAATTTTTTGCGTTTAATTAGACTTGTTGCTTTTATACTACGTTTTATTCACAATCTTCGCGCGCGTAAATTTAATAATGAGAAAATTATTATTAATTCTACGTGGTTAATACAATATGAGTTACAAAATGCAATATTTGTGCTTATAAAACACGTGCAAAATAAATATTTTCAAAACGAGATTTCTTTACTTGTCGATAATAAACCGTTGCCAAAGGTTTTTAGAAAATTAAATCCGTTTTTGGATCAAAATAACATTTTACGCATTGGCGGAAGATTATGCAATTCGGAATTAGATTATGACAAAAAATTTCCTATACTTTTACCCGGTGATTCTCAATTTACAAAGTTATTGATTGCGCATACTCACGAGAAACATATGCATACCGGCATAAACACGACTTTATTTTAACTTTTTCAAAATTATTGGATTTTTGCAGCTAAAAGGCATATAAGAAAAATAATTTCGCGTTGTTCTACATGCTGGCGCACGCGCCCCAATAATTATCAACCCCCTGTTGGAAATTTGCCAAAATTTCGCGTTTCACAAGCAAAAGCTTTTCAACACGTTGGCGTTGATCTCACGGGAAGTTTTGCTATTACAATGAGCCGCATGCGCGGTGCAAGACGACTTAAGGCTTATGTCGTTCTATTTATTTGCGGTTGTACGAAGGCGGTACACTTAGAAATTGTGTCAGACTTATCAGCAGACGCTTTTATGGCAGCGTTCCGACGTTTTATGGCCAGAAGAGGACGCGTGGAAGTAGTCTACTCGGATAACGCGTCGAATTTTACGCTTTCTGCTAAAATGCTTAACGAGATGTTTGCTGAAGTTGCTAATCGCGAATCAATTCGTTGGCACTTCAACCCTCCATCCGCACCCCACATGGGCGGTTTGTGGGAAAGTAACATCAAAAGTGCAAAGTCTCATTTACTACGAGTAATTGGAGAACAGGTGCTTACTTTTGAGGAGCTTTATACTGTGGTTACGCAAGTAGAAGCTATCCTCAACTCTAGGCCTTTGTGTCCAGTCAGCACAGATCCAAATGATTTGACTTCACTGACGCTCGGTCATTTCCTTAGCCTGGAACCACTTACGACTGTTCCAGACGACGATTTTGACCAAGTGCCTTTAAATAGGCTTTCTCGGTGGCAGTTGCTGCAAAAACTGCATCGCGATTTTTGGCGTAGATGGCACAGAGATTACTTACATACATTGCAACAACACGCTAAAGTGAATCAAGACAAAATTGATCCCATTGCGACTGATACGATGGTTTTGATCAAAGATGATCAAACCACTCCCTTAAATTGGGTATTGGGACGAGTAGTAGGATTGCAAATTGGGTATTGGGACGAGTAGTAGGATTGCACCCTGGTACTGATAATGTAGTAAGAGTTGCTACAGTTAAAACCTCCAAAGGTTTATTCAAGAGGCCTTTGGTGAAATTGTGCCCTCTCCCTAATGCTTAGTTCAGAAAATACCATACCCTGCGTATTTTCAGGGGGGCCGGAATGCTTCGTCCCGGCGTTTAGTTTTAAGATATAAAATTTAGAGACATTTATCTAAATTAGAATGCTTTTTATTTTCTTTTTTTTGCTAGAGTTATGCTCAAACTTTATACTTAAAGTTACTTTTATTTCTTGGTTTAAACTAATTTAGTTACTAAGATATGCCTTGCCTACAAAAAGGGTAAAAATTTGAATTTGCGCGGTGAATTATATGCTCAAGAATGCATTGACTTTACTTTATTATTTTTGCTTTTTCTACCTTGAGTATATCCATTTTCCATCCTTTTTTAATTTAAGTTTTCCCTAATTTTATACATACCTTTTTACTGCTGTATTGCTACATATATAGCAGTGCTCCAAAGTCCGTCTTGCTATACGGATCTCATGCGAATATTTGGGGTACTCTCCATACCAGTGATATATATTGATCGCCAAGTGAAATCACATGCGTGTTTTTTAAGACCGCGGTCGTGTATAAACATTTTATGGATTGCTTTGAAGTGCTACTGCTACTACTTTGATTGGAATTATTTGGATTCGACTGTGCAGTTGTCCATGTACCAAGTTCCTTTCATTCAAGGGTAAGTCAAAGTGTTTTTGAGCTGCGTTTCTTTACATTTTTTACTTATTCCCTATGCTACTATTCCTAACTAAGAACACAAAAGTGTAACCTAAGAGTGGGAACTATTGGACTGGAGATCCCTATTGCTACAGTTCGGTTGGTTTGTTGACTTTTTCATGCGAAAGACGTCTCGACCGACCAGTTATGACTGCGGATGCATTACCTGATTTGTCCGCGGAATCACTCGCGAACTTTAATTTGTCCGCGGACGCACTCGCAAACTTTAATTTGTCCGCGGATGCGGTCGCAAGCGGGGATATGGTCGCGGACTTTAACGCGTTCGCGAACTGTAACGTGTCCGCGGACGCGGAAATGGCGGCAAATGTGAATGTGGTGGCAGGTGCAAGTGAGGTTGCGGATAACGATTTGGCGCCCATGCGTGAGTACATGATTGACTTTAATCAAAAACTAAGTGACGGTGAAATGCAACAGTTGTTGGAATCACCAAGCATCGCTGCTTGGTCACCTGGAGCTGCAGATAAATTCCTTAATAATTTGCAGCCGGTTGCGAGTGACTCGGTGGTGGATCTGGTGGAGGAGCAACAGTCAACCATTTTTAATGCCATTGTAGGTGAGGATGATGTATTGGCCCCAACATCTCCATTCAACGTGGGTGTTTCCGGAGAGAGACTTCTTTCTCCGGAATTAAGTAATCGTCGTGGAAGAGTATAGATGGCAGGGCGGAAACGGGCGAGTCAATTCCCCGAACTGCTATCGATACTAACAAAACCAACAAAACCCATTGTGAAATCTGAGAAACCGAGGGTAAACATCATACCCACAAAGAAAGGTAAGAAACCGAAGGTGGTCCAAACGAATCAAGCCAAAGCAAGGCCACCACCACCAAAAGAAAATATGATTACTACACCACCACGTCAAGAGCAGATTGAATTGACCACACCACCACGTCAAGAGCGAATTGAATTGACACCACCCAGTCAGGGGGAGGAAGAGGTCCTTAGAATAATTGAGGCTTATAAAAAAAGAAAGTTTTCAGAAATTCAAACGTTGGATCAGCAAGCGGAAAAAGAAAAAGCCAAACAAATCAAATTCTCTGAGGACCTCAAAAAACTGGAGGACAGACAGACAGACAGACAGACAGACAGACAGACAGACAGACAGACAGACAGACAGACAGACAGACAGACAGACAGACAGACAGACAGACAGACAGACAGACAGACAGACAGACAGACAGACAGACAGACAGACAGACAGACAGACAGACAGACAGACAGACAGACAGACAGACAGACAGACAGACAGACAGACAGACAGACAGACAGACAGACAGACAGACAGACAGACAGACAGACAGACAGACAGACAGACAGACAGACAGACAGACAGACAGACAGACAGACAGACAGACAGACAGACAGACAGACAGACAGACAGACAGACAGACAGACAGACAGACAGACAGACAGACAGACAGACAGACAGACAGACAGACAGACAGACAGACAGACAGACAGACAGACAGACAGACAGACAGACAGACAGACAGACAGACAGACAGACAGACAGACAGACAGACAGACAGACAGACAGACAGACAGACAGACAGACAGACAGACAGACAGACAGACAGACAGACAGACAGACAGACAGACAGACAGACAGACAGACAGACAGACAGACAGACAGACAGACAGACAGACAGACAGACAGACAGACAGACAGACAGACAGACAGACAGACAGACAGACAGACAGACAGACAGACAGACAGACAGACAGACAGACAGACAGACAGACAGACAGACAGACAGACAGACAGACAGACAGACAGACAGACAGACAGACAGACAGACAGACAGACAGACAGACAGACAGACAGACAGACAGACAGACAGACAGACAGACAGACAGACAGACAGACAGACAGACAGACAGACAGACAGACAGACAGACAGACAGACAGACAGACAGACAGACAGACAGACAGACAGACAGACACCTATACGGACATAAGTGGCGCTGTGGGGACTCCTACTTTTCACATGCGTTGCGCGCACCACTAGATAGAATAGAGATAAATTAAATGTTTAAAAACAAGTGTTTTTTGAGGCGCTCCAGTAAGTTGGAAACCTACTCAAAATTTTCAAAAATGTCAAAATAAAGAAAATCTGTCAAACAGGTTTCACATGCAATGTGAGGTCCCTACGTTGTGAGGTCCATAAACGATGCGTGGTCCTTAGTGACGTCGGCGTCGCGGCGCCTCCAAAAGTATGAAAATCGAAATGTCGCGTCGTTGCGCGGTCCGCTACAACAAATGGCTGAGATAAGTACGATAAGGATTTATTTCCCAGACGGACCGATATTTTATATATGATGTGTGGATTTTTTGCGACACGAGGCCCTAACAGGGTAAAAATTTGGACAGAGCGTCGCTGCGTGGACTGCCTGAATTAGCTACTCTACAAAAATAAAAATCAAATTTGAATTTATTGGATAAAAACTACATTTCTTGGACAGAGGTCTGTTTATGAAATTTACTTTATGCCTAGTACAATATTTATACACGCCCCAGCTGGCGTAAACTTCAATACTCCACTTAAAGCGTAAATATGGCTAATTAATAATTTGGGCACTGTTCAAACTTGACCCCTTATAGGGCTTGTCTATTCTTATATTTTGAGAAAATTCTGAACTCATTCTTTCATTGCCTTGCCAATTGTGTCTGAATTCATTTCCTTAATTATTACTGAACCTATTTAGATGAAAACAGGCATAATCGTAAAAATCAATATCAACATTTTCCTAGGTATATAATTATACAGTTCGGTTCAGTTTGCTTTGTGCTCGAAATAAAAAGTTATTTTTCGTCAACCACCAAACCGATTTCAACGGCTCCTAGCTTATTGTGTGGCAGAAATAAAGTTTTTTTTATAAATCCAAAACTATTTCTAAAAAAATTCTGGATCATAAAAATAAAAGGGCCTCTTTAATGGGTCAAGTTTGATTCTCTCCGCTATTTTGGATTTTAAGACGGATTAAAAAGAAAGATTTTTATATATATATATATATATATATATATATATATATATATATATATATATATATATATATATATATATATATATATATATATATATATATTTATATATATATATATACACGTTTTTTCACCGAAAACTGTTAATGGCCTATATCTTGAAAACGGTAACGAATTTGGAAAAACCCTCGGACACGTCGATTTTGTGTGCGAGGGGGACACTTTTTGGCTATCTTGAAATTTTTGTAGCACGCACCATCTTCGAGGGGTATACTTTACCCCTATATTTTGAATAGGGAAAGTGGGTCTAGTAGTACTTTGTTTTGGAGTTCGCTTGAATATCTTTACAACCGTGTAAGAGTTTCGAAAACCCATCGATTTCTTTTTGAGATATTTGCTTTCAAATTTTCAAATTTAACATGGAATGATAAAATAAAAATTAAATCCGAAAAGTATAAAATTTTTGATTAAATTTTTATTGTTTTAGTCCATGTTCAATTTGAAAGTTTGAGGGCAATTATCTCAAAAACTAATAGATAGATTTTTGAAAATCTTACACGGTTGTAAAGAGATTAAAAAGGCCTTCATTACAAGGTATCACTAGACCCACTTTCCCTAATCAAAATTTAGGGGTAAAGTATACCCCTCGAAGGGGGTTCGTGCTACAAAAATTTCAAGATAGCCAAAAAGTTTTTTCAGTTTTGAAAAAAACTAAGCATTTTAGAGAAAAAATGTTACAATACCTTTTTAGAGAACATAAAATGTTCTTTTAAATAGCGTATTACAAAGAAGTGTTTAAGCTATTATTGGCACTACAGGGGCGTCCGCATATTGAGGTGATTTTTTTCTAATTAATTTTTAAAATATTTTTATTTATTTTGTTAAAAACTAAGCTTTTGGAAAAACCTTGTTTTGCTCTATTTTGTTGAAAATATAATTATCTTTAAAACGATATGTATCTAGTGGGTTTTTGTAAACAGGGAACACTCATAAAGAATATTCGCATAAATAGTGAATTTTTTTTAATCACAAACGCCTCTGGTCTATTAACGGCTATGTAAATGTTATAACTACACACATGGTTCAAAAGGAAATTTAATTGTCGATAACACATGGTAAAACGTTTTTCTCGGTAGAGCTGGTTTTACAAAAAATTGGTAAAATACTTGATAACAATACTTTTTCCCTAAATATGTTGTATATTCTTTGAGTGTTTCCCGTTAACAACAACCCACTAGATTAAACCAGTGGCTTTAGTTGGATTGCCTAAAATGGTAATAAAACACAAAAAAAAACACTAAAAAGAAAACAAGTATTTTTTGATTTAACCAGTGGTTTTAGTTGGATTGCCTAAAATGGCAATAAAACACAAAAAAAAAACGAAAAAGAAAATATGTATTTTTTGGTTAAACCAGTGACTTTAGTCGGATTGCCTAAAATGGTAATAAAATACCAAAAAAAAACGAAAAAGAAGACAAGTATTTTTTTATTAAACCAGTGGCTTAAGTTCGATTGCTTGAAATGGTAGATAATAAAACTCTGAAAAAAAAACGAAAAAGAAAACAAGTATCTTTAGATTAAACCAGTGGCTTTACATGGATTGCCTAAAATGGTAATAAAACACCAAAAAAAAAACGAAAAAGAAAACAAGTATTTTGTTTATTAAACCAGTGGCTTAGGGGCCCATATATTGGAATGCCTAAAATGGAAATAAAACATGAAAATGAAAACAAAATTCTACATCAAAACGAAAACAAAGGTCATGCGATGCGATTTCACACATGCTCAAAAATAAAAATATCTATTTTTTTTAAATTTTAATATTTATATTTATTTTTATTTGTATAAACACAGCATAAGAAACTATGGCTGAATACTAACCAAACAAATCCTGAAGTCCGTCTTTAAAAGTATTGTAGTTCAAGGGGCCGACTACTGGTTTTGAAAAAAATATTCAGTCGGCCGCCCGGCCGACTAATAGATTTTTAGAATTATGCGCTACCAGTAGTCGGCCATCAGAAAAAAAAACTAGGTTGTGATTATTTTGTACAAGCTTTTATCAAAGAAGATATATCAACAAGAAGCGAAATACTGTCACTCAAAACATTGTTCATATGGGAAACAAATATGTGACGTCACGCTTAGACCAAATGAAACTAATGCAGTTATATTACACTCAGAAAAATTTTGTGTAACTGTGGTTTGTGGTGCATTTTTATTACACGAAGAAAAAAATCAAATTAAAAGGGACATTACACCTATACAGGGTGTCATTAAAAGTTTGTAAAAAACTTTGACAGGTGATAGTACACATAAAAATAAGAAAAAAAGTTCATATGAACATAGGTCCTAAAATGCATAGTAGGGGAGCTACGGGCACCAAAAGGGTTAATATCGAAAATGGTTTTTTTTATACAGCAACTTTAAAAAGCTATGGAATTTTACAAAAAATTGCAAATGTTAATTAATTTTGACCCTTCACATTGTGGTAAGGTAAAAAAATAATTACTTAACTCAAAAGGGTACTTTTGGTAGGGGTGGGGGGTTGTTTTAACAAGATTTTTTTTTGTGTTGCATTTTTTTACATTTTGAGTTCATTTTTAAAAACTACTCCCTTTTTTAAGTAAAAAAGGTACTCTTGTCCAAAGTCGCCCAGAGCAACGGTTTACGAGATAATTGATTGTAAAAGTTATCCTGTTTATGGGAGGTACTTAATTTTTTTTTTCGGATTGTATTTTTTTACATTCTAAGTGCATTTTGGAAATCTTCTCACCTTTTTACGTCGAAAAGGTTCTCTACTCCAAATTCGTATGTATAAAAAAAACCATTTTCGATATTAACCCTTTTGGTGCCCGTAGCTCTCCTACTATGCATTTTAGGACCTATGTTCATATGAACTTTTTTTCTTATTTTTATGTGTACTATCACCTGTCAAAGTTTGTTACAAACTTTTAATGACACCCTGTATAATCATATAACTGTGGTCACAGAAAATTGACCCTTTTTAAATTTTTATTTGATTGTTTGCAAGAACGCTTATATATTTTTATCGAGAAAAATCGGTTACGGAATTAAATAGAAAAAATTAACTAACAAATACACAATAATTATTGTAATATTTATAAAAATCTAAGTAATATTATATTGTTTAAAGATTCTTCCCGGCCATTTTAAATTTAAAAATTATTAGAAAAAGGAAATTAAGGGGATTGACAATAAAACAAATTTTGTTAAAGTAGAGATTTTTATAAAACGTTTATTGTTTTAGAAACAGGAACAAACCCAACCACAATTGGGAGAAAATACAATTAATAGCTATTTACGTTACTAGACCTGTAAAGATTTCCGGTCGTGTATCGTACGTATTTTTTTTAAACCGGTATAAAACAGCACAAACACAACTAACATGTAAATAATATTTTTTTAAAAACGATATGAAACACTACAACCATGCTACTCTACATGTAGATATTAAAGTACTTACTCAAAACCTTTTATATTTATAAATATCAAAAAATCCATAGGTTGCATTTATAATTGACTATATTTCAATTAATTCTTGCTTAATTTTAAATGTCACTTTATATTTTAGATCATTTTTAAAAAAAGGACCGTAAAAATGGATTTTCCGGTCTCTTTTTCCGTGCCTTTTGAAAACGGAAAATTTTCCAAAAAGAAAAAAGTATACGCAAAAGACTTGTTTTCCAGTCGGTTTAAAAAAAATTAATTACAGCTAAAACATGCAAAAAATTGTGTTTATAAAACAAATTCTAACGAATATAAAAATAAATAAGGTGGTCTCAGGCGGGGGCAATCGCCATTTTCCAGAGAACTTCAAAAATAAGAGGCACATTCTGGTGTATTACACACCTACATGCAATTCTTTTATGTCAACATAAAGAAAATTTCCACTAGGCACTAGAGAAATGGATTAGTCGGATAAAATGATTTGGAGTCAGCCGCGGCTCGTGCCGGTGGCGAGCTGAAGACGCACATTATAAATAACGGGTACAAACCTTCTCTTTTAAAACTCGTTACATCCTAGAACTCATCGAACATGCTAGACAAGTTGAAAGGGATAACTAATATATTTATAGGCCAAAGTGAAACATGCATCCCTATATACAGGACGTGGCTCCATTATACAAATAAACAAATAAGTTTACCATTCAAACACAGTAAATTACAGGGATTCCTGACAGTATTTTTGCTAGTAAAGTTTTGATTTTTTTTTGTTAGTGTAAAACAAAAATTGCACAGTTTTTTCTTTGAGTGTAATAGTACTGCATTACTGTCATTCAGGTTTTGTCGCTTCTTGTTGATATATTTTCTTTGCTTTTATTTAGCTTCAGATGTTCTGTCTAACTAACTATCAAATCTTGTGAAGCGTTTTTGACACACTTCCCATTATCCGATTTGGATGAAATTTGGTACACACATAGTGGTCCCATGACAATACAACATTAAGAACAAAATATCCTAACCACCCCTACCCCCACCCTCTTAATAGAAAAATGAGTTTTTGACACACTTCCCCTTATCCCATTTGGATGAAATGTGGTATTCACATAGTGGTCCGATGACAATACAATATTTAAAAAAAATATCCTCCCACCCCTACCCCCACCTCCTTCCATAGAAAATGCATTTTTGACACCCTTCCCATTATCCGATTTGGATAAAATTTGGTATACATATAGTGGTCCGATGACAATACAACATTGAAAAAAAAAATCCTGCTAGATTGATTCTTGCAAATAGTGATATTTAATTGATACGGATATCTTATCGTGCTAACATCGGCAAAATTTCCATCAGTCGGCCATCGCTTTTATTATTATGATAATATTAGAATGTAAGAAAATTATTTTTTAATTTTTAGTGCATTTTATAAAAGCTTGTGACTTAAAAAAGATTTTTTACCAATTTATTTACGATTTTTAGCTTTAAATTACTACAAAAATACCTCCCAAATAATATGCAATCTAAAATTTAGTAAGCAGACTTTACAGTTCGCTAAAAAATACTATTTCCCACACCACCTACATGTAGCAAAAATCTTAAAATTTCGTACTTTAAACGAACATAACGTGCACGGCAACACACGGCACGGTCATTTTAAAATGACAGTATTTTCTATTTATATAAAAACTCTTGGTATGAATAGAAAAATGGAATAAAAATGCATAGGATTAGCGCTGAATTTTCTAAGCACAGTCGAACCTCTATAACTCGAACTCAAGGGACAACCAAAACAGTTCTAGTTATGGAGAGTTCGAGTTATAGAAATTCGAATTAAACTGGTTAAAATACATATAAAAGGAGCAGGGACCACTTTAAAGGTTCGAGTTATAAAGGTTCGAGTTAAAGAGGTTCGACTGTACATTATTTTTCTTATTTTTTTATAAAAATGACCAAGATTGCCGAGTAACGGTTGTGGGCCGACTACTGGCGCATTTACGATACATATCGTCTTAACGATCATTTTATTTTCAAGAATACAGAGTTAGAAAGCTTAGTTTATAAGAAAAAAGCAAGAATTTTTTTTTTAAATAATAAAAAAAATAACCTCAATATGCGGACGCCCCTGGAGTGTCGATAATAACTTTAAAAAAATTTTGTGACAAACCGTTTAAATGAACATTTTATTTCCTCTAAGAAAGGTCTTTTAAGATTTTCCCTAAAATGCTTGGTTTTTTGAAAACTGAATCAAACCTAAAAAAACATAATTTTTTTTGTGATCTTAGAAAATAACCCCAATTTATGCATACCAATTAAGTGCTAACTGTAGACTTGGCCCACTTTGGTGATACATCGTTTAAAAGATAATATAATTTTCCATAATTAAGTTGATTATGTGTACACACTTTCTGTAACTTTTTGAGAAAATGACATAAAACTGAATAATTTCGGTTTATTTTGCATATATATACCATAAAAATAATTACGCACTGTAATAACTGTCAAGCACCCGAATTTGCCGAATTATGAAATACAAATGGCCCTCTCTAGGCACGTGCCCGGCGTTAAGGGGTTTGATTAAGTGGACCTCACATCGTAGGAATGTAACCGAATTTTCACACATGACCAAGAGACGCACGGATAGGTGTTGGCGTAACATACCTTGTGAGGATATACGCCAACCCCTCACCGGAGCTGCGAGGTCCGCTGTGTTTAGACCGTATTTCGGCACTCTTCATAAAATTTTAAAAATCACTTAAATTTTTACCTGGACCACACAACGCATGTGAAAAACAGGAATTTAGCTCCAACAAATTTCTTGAGAGTATCGTAGAATGCGCTTTTAGTGTGTATGCGAGTGGACCTAGAAATCATTGTGAGGACCCAACTCTTTGCGTATGTATTGTGTAAATTTAACACACACTTTGGTAATTTTCAAGTATGGTCCTTACATCGTCGGTTCTGTTCGGTTTGGTTTGGATACCTAAACGCCTTTGATAAAAAGTGTTCATCAAGTGCATTTTTTAATTTTTTATAATAGCATAGAATTTTCTGATCCTTATAGCATCGTATAGATATTAGGGACCTATTCCATGTCCCATTTTTCTCAAGCCAAGTTTAGAAAAACATTTCCAAACTAGTAAGAATCTTTCATTTTGAAATTTGTATTAGAGAACTTGGCTTCACTTTTATCTCAATTTTTTTTACCAAATATCGTTTTTGCGTACTTGGCTTTTTTTGACATGAAATGTTTTTATTATGATTTTACTCCTTTTTAAAAGGATTTGGATAATATTTAAGTTTTAAAGTAGTAAAACATGCGTAATATTGTTCAAAAAATTTTTTATTTCGTAAGCTAATGCCTTATTAAAACTTTTGAGGTTTTTCTGAGGGCACGGCAGTGCCTCGCCAAGTTCGCGCTGCCGTACCATCTTTTCCTGAAACATTTCAGCCCATATTTGACCTATCTAAAACTGTACTTCGAAATGAGCTACGAATCTCAAACTTTGCACAGTTGTACCCCTTCATAGAGCTAACAACCATTTTAAGTTTCATGAACTTCACTAAAGTAGCAAAGTAGTTACGAAATTTCAAAAAACGTCGAAATTGCCACTTACTCACTGACTCACTCACCCATGTATAGATCATCAAAATTCTACTGTACTTCCAGACATGCTATAAAGATGAAATTTGGCGGACTGATAGAAATTATGACCAAACCCCTGGAAAAAACCCCAAAATTCTAATTTACTCCCCTCCCCTATACATGTAAAATTATTTTAAAAGTACGAAAATAGGAACTATGATAAAACTATAGAAAACAATTTAAAAACACGAAAATTTTAATTTACTTCCCTCCCCTATACATGCAAAATTATGTAAAAGTAACATTGTCCACTTTCAGAAACGCTAGAGAGCTGAGCTTTGGAAAGCTGATAGGAACTATGATAAAACCATGAGAAAAAATCAAAAGACCTCAAAATTTTAGACATTGCAAAAGTTTTGAACAATATTCCGCATAGTTTACTACTTTAAAAATTAAATATCCAATCCCTTTAAACAAAAAGTGAAATCATAACAAAAATATTTAAAAAAAAAGCCAAGTACGCGAAAATAGCATTCCGTAAAAAGAATTAAGATAAAAGTAAAGCCAAGTTCTCCAATACAAATTTCAAAATGAAAGGTTCTTACTAGTTTGGAAATGTTTTTCTAAACTTGGCTATTACGGCTGTAAATGACTCTTAGGCACAGTGCTAAATTGAAGTTTGGCTGCAATAGCAAAGTTTAAAAAAAAACATTTCCAAACTTGTAAGAACCTTTCATTTTAAAATTTGTATTGGAGAACTTGGCTTTACTTTTATCTCAATTCTTTTTACGGAATGCCATTTTCGCGTACTTGGCTTTTTTACACAAGGTTTTATTATCAGCCTTTCAAATCTCAGCTCTCTAGCATTCCTGGAAGTGGACAATGATACGTTTACATAACTTTACATTTATGGGAAAGGCCAGTTTTGCTGTTTTTAAATTTGTTCCTACAGTTTTATCATAATTCCTATCAGCCTTCCATAGCTCAGCTTTCTAGCGTTTCTGAAAGTGGGCAATGTTACTTTTACATAATATTACATTTATAGGGGAGGGAAATTATTTAAAATTTTGGGGTTTTTAAATGTTTTCCTATAATTTTATCGTATTTCCTATCAGTCTGCCAAAGCCCAGCACTCTAGCGCTTATTGAAATGGGCAATTCTACTTTTACATAACTTTACATGTATCGGGAAGGGAATAAATCAGAATTTTGCGTTTTTTTTGTTCGAAGGATTTGGTCATAATTTCTACCAGTCTGCCAAAATTCAGCTTTGTAGCATGTCTGGAAGTACAGTAGAATTTTGATGATCTCTACGTGAGTGAGAGAGTGAGTGATTGAGTAAGTGGCAATTTCGACGTTTTTTTTTAAATTTCGTAATTACTTTACTACTTTATGGAAGTCCATGAAACCCGGAGGGTTTATTTTTTGAGAAAATTTGGAAAACCCTAAACATTTTAGATTTTGGGGAGTCTAGGGGGTTTTTGGGGGTTTTTGCAGCTAAAATTTAAAAAACTAATATAATTTATGTTAGATTTTACACATTTTTGATGCATTTCTGTGTCATTGTGGCTCTAGAGCATTAACTTGGGGAGGATAAAAAAATTTGCCCAAAAACTGGCTTGGTTACATCAAGACCGTTAACCTGTGACCTATTCTCAGCTAGAATCCATGGTCAAACTTTGCTCCTCATATTTACCATAATCAACTACCTTTGGCGCCTGCATTAATATCTCAAGGCACCTTAAATAATATGAAGAATAGTAATATTAGCAATATATTTTATAACATATTTGTTATGTTATGAAAAAAAAACAGATTTGAGAATTAATTTTTTTTTTATAATTATTATTTTTATTGTAATGCTGAATTCCAAAAAATGTCAATTGTCTGTTGTCAATTTTAAGAAAGTTATTAAAAAATATATTTTATTTTGACACCCTATATCTAAAAACAAAACAAAATATATATATATATATATATATATATATATATATATATATATATATATACCCAGTGGCGCACCTATGAATTTTTCCTGGAAGGGGGTTCGGTTCGGTTCGAGGGGAGGCCTCATGATGTCGTATTTTGTGCTATTTTATCGTTTTATTTATGAAATATGTGGAAAATACATAAAAAAATCTTAGGTTTCGAGAGGGGTGGGGCGCGGCTCAAAAAATAACAAAATATTGATTCGATTTTAATTTTTTGTTTTGTATTTGATCGCTTGATAAGATTTAGCAAATTAATTAAAAGTAATACTGATTTTGCTCTCGCATGTCTCTTTTTCGAGATATAGATCAAAAACTGAAAATTTAAAAACTGTTATTTTTAAAAACACAAGGTCGGTTTTCTCATCTTTGCAGTATCTGGGTGAGATGAGGAATGTTAATTTTGTGGTTTTTTAAAGAAATTGATTCAAACCGACGGCGACGGTGACTCTGTCTAGTAGATCAAAAAAAAAAATCCAAAATTTTCTGAGATAGTCCTATTCAAATGTTTAAGGCTATACGCTGGAATGTACCTCGGAAACTATCAAACCGATCTAAATTTAATTTTCGTTTTTAAATAAGAGGGGCTTTCCTATGACTCCCGTAAAAAAAGTAGGGAGGATGTATTCTAAAAACTCGATTTAAAAAAAAATAGTTGACTTTCCTATGTTCACATGATTCTTTTTACAATTATTATTTTTTTAGAAACAAAATTTCGGACTTCCATTGTTTTTATTTATTTATAAGTCTCTCTATCCGTTTTCAAGTGTAAACTATTTACACTTGAAAATGGTTCGAGATACTTACCAACCAAAACGTCGTGTTTAAAATAAATAATGACAATGGAAGGCCGAATTTTTTTTTCTACTTAATCATTGTCTACGAGTTTTAAACAAGGAATTACTTTGTTATGGATTCACTCGCTGGCATCATTTATGTAAAGAAATAACACAAAGACTTGCAGTGAAAATTTGATGAGGAAAAAAGCTGGAGAGGGCAATTCGGTTTTGCTCCAGGCGGCCAGTAGTCTAGCGACGCCGACGGCCTTGACATCAATTAAATTACAGCCACCTTTTTCACTTAAATATTTAAAAAATTTATAAATTTATTTATTGGTCCTTCTATAGATACCCATTACACCAAGATAAAAAATTTGAAAAAATGTTGCGATTCCTTAAATCTACAGGGTGTTTTATCTTCTTAATTGGCCAATGCATATCTATGGTTTATGATTTTACCTGAAAAAATACAAGCTTTGCAAAAAAAATATACTACTGTTTAGAAATAAGAACAAGAGGCATTAGGAAAAAATAATAAAAATGATAAATAATCGCATCAATGGCCTTAGTACATGACAATAAATTAACACACATTTTTCTAATTAGACTAGGTACCTATTCCCACACTTTTATGACACTGGACGCCCTATACAGGGTGCCCCAAATTCGATTTCTTTGAAAAGTCTCGACCCTCCGTTCCAAATGTCCAGTAAAAAGGAAAGCGATTTTTTTAAAACTATGCGCTTTGGGAGCGGGGCTTAACTTGCCTAAAAAAATACCTAAAAAAATTAAATACTGAGTGATACGTTTCTTTAAAGGAAACTTTTCACTGGCTATTTCACTTTATGACTAAGTATACCCTAAAAATTAAAAGTTCAGATGAAATTCAACTAAATAGTTATACTCAAAATAGACTATACAAAAACGATTTGAGCAGAAATTCAATTTGTATGAACATTAAAGTGATAGCCTCCCTCCCAAAACGCAGAGTTATATAACAGTGCAGGACTAGGTATTCTAATTAGAAAAATGTTCCACAATGTTGGTAGCCGATAAGGTTTTAAACAGTGGAAGGCCAAGGCCCGTCTTGGCCCTTCAATTTGACGCCGCTGATGTCATATGCAAGGGGGGTCTCAGAATAAAAAAAAGATATTTTCCTTAAAGGAAAACATCTTTTTTCAATAAAACGTATATTGATTCACACGTTGGGCGCCTCAATAGGACTGTTCTCTTGCCCATATATATATATATAAGTACGGCCAAGGCCTCCGCGCACTTACACAAGAATTTTTCTCTTTTGGCATTTATACTTCTCAGCCCACTCTAAAATTTTTAAAGGCAATAGACAAAATATGGGAGCATCTTTTTTCAAAAAATATAAAAAATCAAAGGGGTCACATTTTCAAAATGACGATTTTTTCAATTTATTGTCTTGTACTTTTCCTAAAGCCGCTTTTTCTTATTTCTAAACAGTAGTAAATTTTTTTTCAAAGTTCGTATTTTTTCAGGAAAAATAATAAACCATAAACACCCTGTAGATTTAAGGAATCGCAAATTTTTTTTAAATTGTTTATCTTGGTGTGATTGGTATTTATAGAGGAACCAAAAAATATTTTTTTTTAAATCAAAATTGCAATAATAATATAATTATTTTGTTGACCACCTGTGCGTTAACACTCTTGCACATGTGACCTATGAAAATTCGGACCTAGCACACGATGTGAGGTCGCCCTGTGCCCTGTATCCCAAAATCCTATTCTTTTATGTGATAATTTTGTATAAGTATAAAACTCTATTTCAATCTTGTATGTGTATAAAATGCTTTTTTTAATAGGCGGCTAAATTGATTAACTTACACACTTGACTGCATCTCAAAACTCCTATTTTACTTTTGTATTTGCATTCATATCATTTGATAAATAAATATGTGAAGTAGCACTTTTTTTCTCGAACCAAAAGTTTGCTTGCTAAGGATGCATAGGGTAGCTGAATCTTACCTAATCCGAGCCCATGAAAGGTAACAATTTGCTTATGGATTTAAACACTTTTTGACACGTGAATATCTGAGGGCACGGTAGTGCCCGGCCAAGTTCGCGCAGCTGCTGTACCATCTTTTCTTGAAACATTTCAGCCCATATTCGACCTATCTAAAACTCAACTTCGGAATGAGCTACGAAACTCAAACTTTGCGCAGTCGTAGATTTTTATAGAGCTAACAACTACTCCAAGTTTCATAGACTTCCATAAAGTAGTAAAGTCGTTACGAAATTTCAAAAAACGTCGAAATTGCCACTAACTCACTCACTCACTCACTCCTCTTCCCTATACATTTAAAGTTATGTAAAAGTAGCATTGCCCACTTCGAGAAATGCTAGAGAGTTGAGCTTTGGCAGACTGATAGGAAATATGATAAAACTATAGAAAAAAATTAAAACACTCCAAAATTCTAATTTACTTCCCTCCCCTATAAATTTAAAGGTAAGTAAAAGCAACATCGCCTACTTCCAGACTTGCTAGAGAGCTGAGCTTTGGAAGACCGATAGTAACTATGATACAGTTATAGAAAAACATTAAAACACCCCAAAATTCTAATTTACTTCCTTCCCCTATAAATGTAAAGTTATGTAAAAGTAACACTGCCCCCTTTCAGAAACGCTAGAGAGCTGAACTTTTTAAGACTGAAAGACAATATGATAAAACTATATGAAAAAATTTAAAAACACCAACATTTTAATTTACTTCCCTCTCTTATAAATTTAAATTTATATAAAACTAACATTGCCCACTTCCAGAAACGCTAGAGAGCTGAGCATTGGAATGCTGATAGAAAGTATGATAAAACCATGGGAAAAAATTTAAATAGGCCAATATTTTCATTAACTCTCCCCCCTATAAATGTAAAGTTATGTAAAAGTAACATTACCCACTTCCAGAAACGCTAGAGAGCTGAGCATTGGAAGACTGATAGGAACTATGATAAAATTATAGGACAAAATTTAAAAACACGGCAATTTTAATTTATTTCCTTTCCTTATACATGTAAAGTTATGTAAAAGTAACATTGTGCACTTTCAGAAACGCTAGAGACCTGAGCTTTGGAAGGCTGATAGGAACTACGATAAAACCATGGAAAAAAGTTAAAAAACCTTGAAAATTTAAGTAGGGCATTGCAAAAGTTTTGAACAATATTCCGCATATTTTACTACTTTAAAAATTAAGTATTATCCAATTTCTTTAAAAAAGAAGTGAAATCAGAACAAAAGCATTTCATGTAAAAAAAGCCAAATACGCGAAAATGGCATTCCGTAAAAAGAATTGAGATAAAAGTAAAGCCAAGTTCTCCAATACAAATTTCAAAATGAAAGGTTTTTACTAGTTTGGAAATATTTTTCTAAACTTGGCTATTACGGCTGTAAATGACTCTTAGGCACAGTGCTAAATTGAACCTAAAAAAGGTCTATTTCTGCCACACAATAAGCTAGGGGCCGTTGAAATCGGTTTGGTGGTTGTCGAAAAATAACTTTATTTCAAGCAATGAACTGGATAATTATATATAGGAAAATTTCGATATTGATTTTTACAATTTCCATTTTTTCATCAAAATAGGTTCAGTAATAATGAGTCAATGAGGAAATTAATACAGACACAATTGGCAAGGCAATGAGAGAATAAGTTCAGAACTTTCTCAAAATATCAAAATATACAAGACGTATAAGTGGTCAAGTTTGATTCTATTCACCATTTGGATTTTAAGATAACTGAAATTGGTTAAAATGTTCGTAGGGCCTCGTATCGTAAAAAATCCACACATCATACATAAAATATCGGTCCGCCTGGGTAATAGATCCCTATCGTCCTTATCTTAGCCATTTGTTCTAGCGGACCGCGCAACGACCGACACAACATTTCATACTTTTTGAGATGACGTCCCTAAGTACCTCACATCGTTTATGGACCTCACAATGTAATAATAATAACCGAACCGAACCGAACCGAGCTGTTTGACAGATTTTTTCTATTTTGAAATTTTTGAAAATTTTAAGTAGGTTTCCACCTTACTGGAGCACCTCAAAAAATAGTTGTTTTTAAACATTTCATTTATCTCTATTCTATCTTGTCGTCCGCGCAACGCATGTGAAAAGTAGGAGTCCCCTCAGCGCATCTTATGTCCGTATAGGTGTGGTCACCAAAATAATTATATTATTAGGGCTGTAATTTAATGATGTACCATACTAAGGCGTGATAGGAAGTCAACAGCAAAAAAAATATACAGTGCGTCCCCGGATGGAGTTGACAAGAGGAAAAAATCCTATATGTTTGATTTTACGAAAAAAACTCACTCTTTATAAAAAATTCTTGTTGCTTGTTGAAAAATAAAGATTGCCATAATGGGGTGTTATCAAATCTAATATAATATAATATGGTAATATAAAAAATCTATCTATCTAGATTTATTTTGTTGATTGTCATATTGATTTTCAAGTAATAGGTTTTACATTCTAAAATGTTTACAAAAGCAGAACGGATTGTTTTTTCATCAAATGATTAACTTTTAAAAATTAACACCTGGTTAGATTTTGTTTCCCTAGATTTTGTTATGTTGTGATACAAACCCTTTTGTTTACATAACATTTTGCTTTACTGAATAAATACGGTCCTCTTCCTCTTGGATTATTTTATGTTTCTTAATTCGATAACACCTTGTACTACTAATCAAGGATATATCGTTATTTCAGTTTGTTGACAAGCAGAATTTTTTATAAAAAGTGATATTTTTCGTGAAATTAAAAATAACGATTTTTGTCCTCTTAATAATTACATGTTTCTTAATTTAATAATACCCTGTACATCTAATCAAAGATTTTATTATGGTAATCTTAATTTTCCACCTATCAGATTTTTTTATAAAGAGGGAGTTTTTTTCGTAAAATCAAAAATAAATGATTTTTTCTTCTTGTCAACTCCATCCCGGGACACACTGTATAATATAGGTAGATCATGGCGCCAGTAGCGGCGCGTGTTCTTAAATAGTGTATAATTCCTGAAGTAAATAAAATTTTACATATTACCAGAGAACACCAGTTATTTCTTCGATGATATTACAAACATATTATGGATTTTGAAAAAATATTATGTGGTTTGAAAAAAGTGTAGGGGCCAGGGGGGAGGGGCCTTGGGACACCCGATTTTCTTAAAAACCAGGCTCTATATCCAAAATGTAATATCTGCTTTATTTTAGACAATTATGTAATTTAAATGATGTAATAAGGCAAGGTCAGGAAGAATAATTTAGGGGGTCCGAATTTTAAATTAATTTTAAAAAATCACTAAACTTACCAATGTTTTACAAGTTTTATCCAATTTTCTCAGAAATTAAGCCTGGTTATGGTATTGTAGAAAATAAAATTCCCTTTTTCGCAATATGTATATATTTTAGTGGGATCAATTTAATACCAGCGGCGTCGGGTAAAAAAACCACATGTTTGTCACATGTTTTACCCGATTATCTTAAATTTATCAAAAATTGTAATCTATAGTCGATTGTAGCCAATACAGTTTCCTTTTAAACTCTTTATAATAACGCAAAACTTACCTTCAGATTAAAACTTTACAGGTGTCCGTAAATTAAATTACTTTATTACAAATCATCAAACACATGGGCGTAGTCAGGGTGTCTCTCAGGGTGGGGAACAAAGCAAAAAAAATGTACAATCAAATATTTATTGAAAACTTTTATAGCTCCCCTTTAGTTCTCGTCTTACTAAATTAGCTAAAGCCAGGTGGGGCAGGTGAAAAGCCAGGGTGGGGCAAGTGCCCCACCCTGACTACGCCCATGATCAAACACATTAATTTTGTTACAGGTTTTGTCTAATTTTCTCAGAAACTAAGCTCAATTGACAAAAACGTATTCTACACTTTCTTGCAGTGGAGCTTCGTAAACAAACTCTCCAGCAACGTCCGTAAATAAGGGTCATTAAAAAAATAAAATAAGCAAATACATTTTTCTCACCCGATTTTCCTAAAAACCAAGCTCTATAAAAAATGTGCCCTTAGGTTGTTTTAAAATCTGAGGGCACGGCGACAGTGCCTCGCCAAACTCGCGCGCCGTTCCATCTTTTCTTGAAACATTTCAGCCGATATTTGACCTATCTAAAACTCTACTTCGGAATGAGCTACGAATCTCAAACTTTGCACAGTCGTAGATCTTCATGAAGTTAACAACCCCTCCAGTTTCATAGAATTCCATAAAGTAGTTACGAAATTTCAAAAAACGTCGAAATTGGCACTCACGCACTCACTCATGTATAGATCATCAAAATTCTACTGTACTTCCAGACATGCTATAAAGCTGAAATTCGGCAGATTGATAGAAATTATGACCAAACCCCTGGAAAAAATCAAAAAACCCAAAAATTCTAATTTACTCCCCTCCCCTATACAGGTAAAGTTATGTAAAAGAAATGCTAGAGAGCTGAGCTTTGGCAGACTGATAGAAACTATGATAAAACTGTAGGAAAAAATTTAAAAACACCAATATTATAATTACTTCCCTTCCCTATAAATGTAAAGTTATATAAAATTAACACTGCTCACTTCCAGAAACGCTAGAGAGCTGAGCTTTAGAAGGCCGATAGTAACTATGATAAAACTATAGAAAAAATTAAAACACCCCAAAATTCTAATTTACTTCCCTCCCCTATAAATGTAAAGTTATGTAAAATACCTTTGCTCACTTCCAGAAACGCTAGAGAGCTGAGCTTTTTAGGACTGAAAGGCACCATGACAAAACTATAGGAAAAAATTTAAAAACACCAAAATTTTAATGTATTTCCCACCCCTATAAATGTAAATTTATATAAAAGTAACATTGCCCACTTCCAGAAACGCTAGGGAGCTGAGCTTTGAAAGGCTGAAAGGACCTATGATGAAACCATGGGAAAAAATTTAAAAACCCCAAACTTTTAGTTTGCTCTCCTCCCCTATAAATATAAAGTTTTGTAAAAGTAACATTGCCTAGTTCCAGTAACGGTAAAGAGCTGAGCTTTGGAAGGCCGATAGAAACTATGATAAAACTCTGAAAGAAAATTAAAAACCCCAAATTTTAATATACTTTCCTTCCCTTTAAATGTAATGGTATGTAAAATTAACATTTCCCACTTCCAGGAACACTAGAGAGCTGAGCTTTAGAAGGCTGATAGGAACTATGATAAACCATAGGAGAATATAAAAAAAACCTCAACATTTTAAATAAGGCATTGCAAAAGTTTTGAACAATTTTCCGCATATTTTACAACTTTAAAAATTAAATATTATCCAAATCCTTTAAAAAAGGAGTGAAATCATAACAAAAACATTTTATGTAAAAAAAGACAAGTACGCGCAAGTGGTTTCCGTAAAAAGAATTGAGATAAAAGTAAAGCCAAGTTCTCCAATACACATTTCAAAACGAATGGTTCTTACTTGTTTGGAAATGTTTTTCTAAACTTGCAAGCGCGGATTTGAGGGGGGTATCGGGGTAATTACCCCCCCCCCCCCCTAGAGACAAAAATATGCACTTTTTCTTAATAAAATAAGGGAAAACAGAAGAATTACCCTCCCTAGAAAAAAAATTATATGACAAAAAAAAATTTTGTCGACCATTACCCCCGCCTAGATTTTGACCCAGATCCGCGCTTGTAAACTTGGCAGTTACGGCTGCAAATGGCTCTTAGGCACAGTGCTAAATTGAACGTAAAGAAGTTTGGCTGGAATAGCAAAGTTTAAAAAAACATTTCCAAACTAGTAAGAACCATTTGTTTTAAAATTTATCTCAATTCTTTTTACGGAATACCACTTTCGCGTACATGGCTTTTTTTTACATGAAATGTTTTTGTTATGATAAATCCTTTTAAATGATGGTTAACAAGGTAAGAATAACCTCATTTTAAAACTGCAAAGGCGTCCGTAAACAGAATAACATTTTAAAAATAACCAAATGAATCATCATACTATAGCCGCAATCCTCATTGATAGTTTCCAAACCCCCCAAACGACCTTATCCCCCCTACGAAAAAAAAAGATAACCCCTCCGAATCAAACCTCCTCCACGAACCGAACCTAATCTTATAAAAGTAGTTCAAAAGTTTGGTGTTCCACTTTTTGTTTACCCACTTCTGATGATATTAACAAAACCTCCATAATATCAAAAACAAAAATACCACAAAATGACTTTTTTTTTAATGCAAAATTTTTGTGCGAGGGCCGAATAAAAAAAAATGCCATGGCCGGTTTGTTTGAGCCCATCCAACCCTGCCCATATAGCGTTTTTTTATCGAATTTTATTGGGGAAGTGCAGGGTGAGACTTTCTATTTTGCTTTAACATTACCTTTTAGCACCCCCTCGCCCCACAGCAATCAGTGTTCTACAGAGATGGATGCATAACGTGAATTACATTGGGTCACAATTGAGGCGTGTTTTACAAAAACCGCATAAGTCCAAATTTGACGAAAATAAGTTAGTGGCGTCATCTAGTCGAAAAAATGGATGGCTTTAAGACCATGAAATAAGATTCTGCAAAAACGTCACAAGTGCCAAGATATGAGCAGTTAAAATTTGTATTATTCCGCAAAAAGCACATATCTCCCTTGTAGTTTTCTTTGTATTAACTTTTTCTTTCTTGCAAAAACAACTTATGTCCAAAAGTTTTTTCTTTTTCTAAAGTAATTAGGCAACAAATGTTTTTTCTTATGTAACGAACGGAATTCGTAAGTCAATAGTTACTGTGTGTAATAAAAAAAATATTTAAGAAAATCATTTTTAAAATAAACTGTTTTCTTTATTTTCTGAATTTTTTTTGTTTTGGATATATGTTTTTGTAAAACACGCCTCAATTGCTTACGCGCAACTCATTTTGGATTGCCATGCGTGATACGGGCCAAATAGATTGTGAGAGGAAAGGTACTATTCGGCACTGCCAACTCGGCGCGAGCGATTCGGCGCTAGTCGAATCAGCGGCAAAAACCTGGCGCAGGTTTAATTTGATATTAAGTTTATTGTTTTCATATGATGTTTACAAAATTTTTATGTAAACTCACTTAATTGATTTATATTATGTTACCAGGTATATTTTTTCAGACGACCTTTTTAAAAACAAAACTCAACTTACCTCTTCACCGGGGTTCTAAAGAGTCTGAAACCTAACCGTTGTCAATTGATTGCCAACTTATTCTAACCGTGACAATAAAGACCCCTAATCTTTAATTGGCACGGTTAGGTTTGACATTCTCTATAATTCCCAGTCCCCAAATCATCATCCGTAGCTTAGTGTTAGCAAAATTTGCTTCACACTCGGTCGAGCCGGGTTCGATTTCTCACTAGGTACTTGGATGTTTTTGATTGTTTAAAATGCTTTAATTTTGCTGTAACCTTGCGAAACTCGGCGATTGATTCTAATTGGAAGGAAAGACAAAGTATATAAAAAAAATTCTAGGATACCGGAAAAGAAGCCAGGAGAGTATGTTTTGCTTCCTCGCAGGCAATAGGACATATAAATTGGGAATTTACGATTTTTTAAAGAAAGATTGTGGTTCTGAAAAGAACTGGTTTTGTTGATTCGGTCCACGTCCAATAGTACGGGCGTTAAACGTTACTCACGCACCTACCAATTTACAAGAATTGGTATTTTAAAATTTTACAGAAACTAGCCTAAAATTATCTAAACTAACCTGAAAGAACATTAGGTTTTCGTCCAGGATTGTAGTAATAAAAGTTTTCAGCTTTCTTTTTTCCTCTTTTCCAAAAAAGCTAAAATCTACTTTTTACAAATAGTTTTAGTTCTGCAACCTAACCACCGGCCTTTAGGTTTGTAAGCTCATATGGGCATTATAATAGGGACCTTCACTCTTATAAATGCGACATTAAATGACAGATGTTACGTGTTAATTAGAAGCCCAATTTTGACCTTTTGCAGACACACATTATCCATTACCCTTTATTTATCTGTCAAAAGCCGTTGTTCTTTTTATACTGTAGGCAAAATTAATTAAAAAGTTCAGATGACCACTAAGGAAAAAACTGAAAAAGCAATATCAGTGAAAAATCGCCAGGAAAGTATACTGCCATCATAATCAAAAACACAGTAAGTAAATTTAACAGTTCACAGTCTCAGGTAATACTCTATTCAAAATTTTATTTTTTGAGAAGGTTTGACTGTAAATTATCAAATTTCCTTCTAATCCTGTTGCCAAACAACACCTACCAGTTTTTATAAAAAATAGTGTTCAATAATTGGCATAAAATTAAATCTGCGGATTACCCCGCATTGGTAGCTCTTGAAATAAGTCTGGTATTAAAAATATTTAAATTTACATTATATTTTGTCATAACGTTATATGAGCGGCAACACTTTCTTTATACTGTGCGTCCGTAAAGTCTGAAATCACCGATATTTTAAAGAAAACTACAAGTTCTTAAGAAAAAAGTTCGAAAACTTCGATTCATATTCTAAAACACGGCATAGGTACCTTTTTTAAAATCGTGTCGTGGTTTAGAATAAGAATCATAGTGTTCAAATTTTTGTCTTAAGAACGTGTAATTTTCTCACAAATTCGGTGATTCCAGACTTTTTGGACGCACAGTATAAAGGAACTAGTAGCCTGCGATATTCGAAAATAAGT